>WNWK01008575.1:0-83447 GCA_009830355.1 Cherax destructor
CCTGCTACTACTCTCAAGAAAAATGCTCAGAAGAGGTGTTTTGTCTGTAAACATTCCACAAAACGCCCACAAACACGCAGAGACACTCGTTTTATGTGTGAGGAGTGTAAAGTACCACTGTGCTTATATCCATGTTTCAAAGAGTTCCACAAGCTGCAGGAGTTCTAGGAAAGTGTTCAGTGAGTGTACATATGTATATATATATTATAGAACAATAGTAATGAACATTTTTTGTCGTTGTTTGTTTGTGTAAACAAGTTTTGTAAACAATATAAACATACCATTGTTTGTGAAGTTATTGTGGTGCAAACAACGAGTGTATATATATACATTGCACCTTACTGTGGTCTCACAGGCCACATAAGTTACATAAAAAAAAGAAAATAGTGAAAAAACAAGAAATCTACGAATAGAAGTAAACAGAAGTTTACCGAGTCAGCGGAATTCGCCGATGTTGCCATACGCAGCTCAAATTGTGCCAACTTTACGCCTCCATATCTCAGTAAGTACTGATGGCAAAAATTTTTTTTAGGCTTAAAACAATCAGCAAAATAATCCTAACATTTTGGTAAGAAAAAATAATTTTTTTTTTTTCGAATATTTCCCGACATAGAATGACAGTTTCAGAAAGGGGTCTCCGACAGTCAAAGGGTTAAATGGACAAAAGAGCACATTTCCTTTCTTTTATTAATTAAAAAGGTTACACAGAATAAAAGTAATCCATATGTATAGTATCCACTGAGAAACATTTTCTCAAGTCACATGACTTGGCTATTATATATTCTAATTTCATAATACTTGACTTCTCAGAACCCTCCTACCCCATATAGGGGGAGATGGTGGTGGTGTGGGGTGGCACCAAACCATTGGCTCACATTCCGAGAGAGGCTGCAGCAGGTGAGAAACCCGCACTGCGCTACTCTGAGAAAACTTCCACTCACTCCTTCAGTTACTGCCTTGCAACTTTGCATAGCTCCTGATGACGCACTGAGAATATGAAAGTACTTGAGCTAAAGATTTCCACTCCCCCGTGGCTTGTCTTGCATAGTTAAGATCGCCTGTCTGCGATTGTTTGCAATATACGTATATACAGTGGAACCCCGGATTTCGCACGCACTGGATATCGGACTTTACGGATTTAGAACACTTTTTTTGTGCAAAATTTTGCATCGAATTTCGGACCTTGTCCCAGGAATTGCACATATCAGACGCGTCCACCCGCTGGGACGCCGCCTCAGTCTGGCTCTGTCACTGGTTGAGTGAGCATTCATCCGAAACATTTCGCAATTTTTGTGCCTGTTTATTGACTGTGACTCCGAAATAAGTCACCATGGGCCCAAAAAAAGTTCCTAGTGCCAGCCCTTTCGTAAAGAAATTGAGAAACACGATAGAATTCAAGAAAGAGATTGTAGAAAAATACAAAAGTGGCGTACGTTTAGCCGAGCTTGCCAGGATGTATGGGAAGTCGAAATCAACAATCTTTTCCATCCTGGCAAAAAAAGTAGAAATCAAGGAAGCTAAAGTTGCGAAAGGGGTGACTATGCTAACGAAACAGAGATCACAAACAATCGAAGATGTGGAGAAGTTGTTGTTGGTGTGGATCAACGAAAAACTGTTAGCAGGAGATAGTGTTGTGGAGTCGATCATTTGCGAAAAGGCAAGGCAGTAATATGTGGATCTCGTAAAGAAAATGCCTGGAACGAGTGCTCATGTTAGTGAATTTAAGGCCAGCAGATGCTGGTTCGACAGATTCAAGAAGCGTAGTGGCATACACAGTGTTGTAAGGCATGGTAAGGCTGCAAGTTCAGACAAACGTGGGGACGAAGAATTCGTTGATGAATTCAAGGAGTACGTAGAGGCTGAAGGATTCCTCCCCCAACAAGTGTTCAGTTGTGATGAAACAGGCCTCTTTTGGAAGAAAATGCCAAAGAGGACCTACATCAAGCAGGAGGAAAAGGTACTGCCAGGACACAAGCCTATGAAGGATAGGCTAACTTTTTTGTTCTGTGGTAATGCTAGTGGGGATTTCAAAGTGAAGCCTTTACTGGTGTATCACTCTGAAAATCTCCTAGTGTCCAAGAAAAACAATGTCATCAAGAGTAAATTGTGTGTGATGTGGAAAGCTAATAATAAGGCATGGGTCACGAGGCAAATTTTCATTGACTGGGTTCATGAAGTGTTTGGTCCGAGTGTGAAAAAATATGTCCTGGAAAATAAATTGCCACTCAAGTGCCTCCTGGTACTGGACAATGCTCCTGCTCATCCTCCAGACTTGGAAGACCAATTGTTTAAGGACTTCACTTTTATAACAGTGAAGTTCTTGCCTCCTAACACCATTCCTATCATTCAGCCCATGGACCAGCAAGTCATTTCTAACTTCAAAAAACTCTACACCAAGCAATGTTTCAAAGGTGCTTTGAGTGACCTTGGACACTGAATTGACCTAAGATTCTGGAGGATCACTAATATCCTCCATTGCAAAACCTTATAGGTAAGGCTTGGTAGGAAGGATTTGGACTTTGAATCTCTGGAAAATTATGGCCAGAATGTGTCCTCGACAAAGATTTTGAAGGGTTTGAGGCTGACCCTGTCGACCCTATGCCTGTTGTGGAATGAATTGTGTCTTTGCGGAAGTCCATGGGGTTGGATGTGAGTGGCCAGGATGTGGAAGAGTTGGTGGAGGACCACAGGGAAGAGCTAACCACTGAAGAGCTGCAAGACCTTCAATTGGAACAGCAACAGACTGCAGCTGAGGAAATTGCTTCAGAGGAGGAGGAAGAGAGAGGGAAGGAGGTGCTTTCTTCAGTGATTAAGGACATTTGTGCAAAGTGGAATGAGGTGCAAAGTTTTGAGGAGAAATATCACCCTAACAAAGCTGTTGCAAGCCATGTCTGCAACATGTTCAATGACAATGCCTTGTCCCATTTTAGGCAAATCTTAAAGACACCAGAAACAGACCTCTCTGGACTGATTTTTTTGTGCGACAGGGGTACAGTGACTCTCAAGCTGGTCCTAGTGCCAGTAAAAGACAAAGAAGGGAAGTAACCCCAGATAGGACCTTGATACCTGAAGTTCCTTATGGAAGGGATTCCCCTTCCAAACAATAACCTCTCCTCCTCCCTCTCCCCTCCTCACCGTCTTCCATACGCCAACAAGAGTCTTCAATAAAGGTAAAAGTGATGTTAAATGTTCATTTATCCATTTCATAGTCATTTATATTTATTTCTCATTGTTTTCTGTATGTAAAACTATAGTTTCTCTATAAAATGTATTTTTTGTTAATATTTTTGGGTGTCTGGAATGGATTAATTGGATTTACAGTACATTATTTCTTATAGGAAATATTGCTTCAGTTTTTGTACGATTCGGTTTTCGTCAGACTTTTTAGAATGGATTAATCACGAAAACCAAGGTTCCACTGTATTAAAAACTTTATAAGAAAGTCCTGTAAACACGTTTGGTATCGGCACTCGAACAGCCTTCTGGAACGAATTAAGTTCATATCCCGAGGTACCACTGTATAGAAGATATGATATAGCAAGTAATGAAAGTAGTTTAACTGTTAGATTATGTATTGGTGGATAAAAGGTTGATGGGTAGGCTTCAGGATGTACATGATTATAGAGGGGCAACAGATATATTGGACCATTATTTAGTTGTAGCTATAGTCTGAGTAAGAGGTAGATGGGGCAAAGGATAAATGGCAACTGCAAGTAAGAGAGAGGTGAAAGTTTGTAAACTAAGGGAGGAGGAAATTAGGGTGATATATAAGCAACTATTGGCAGAGAAGTGGGCTAGTGCAAGTATGGGTAGTAGGGGGTTGAAGAGGGGTGGGATAGTTTTAAAAATGCAATGTTAGAATGTGGGGTAGAAGTTTGTGGATATAGGAGGGTGGGTGTAGGAGGGAAGAGGAGTGATTGGTGGAATGATGAGGTAAAAGAGTGCAAAAGAAAAAAAAAGGTCACTTATGAGAGGATTTTACAAAGCACAAGTGATATAAGAAGGGCGGTGTATATGGAGAATAAAAGAAAGGCGAAGAGAGTGGTGAGAGAGTCCAAAAAGGAAGCAAATGATAGAGTGGGAGAGGCACTGTCAAGAAATTTTGCTGAGAATAAGAAAAATTTTGGAGTGAGATAAACAAGAAAGCCTAGGGAACGATGGATTTTTCAGTTAAAAACAGAGTAGGGGAGTTAGTAGATGGGGAGCTGAAGGTATTGGGTAGATGGTGGGAATATTTTGAGGAACTTTTAAAATGTCGATGAAGAAAGGGTGGCAGTAATTTCATGCACTGGCCAGGGAGGTATAACATCTTTTAGGAGTGAAGAAGAGCAAGATTTGAGCATGGGGAAGGTGCGTGAGGCATTATGTAGAATGAAAGGGGGGTAAAGCAGCTGGAATTGACGGGGTCATGACAGAAATGTTAAAAGCAGAGGGAATATAGCATTATAGTGGTTGGAATTTTTTTTTTAATAAAAGTATGAAAGAGGGGAAGGTACCTAGGGATTGGCAGAGTGTGTATACGTAGTTTCTTTATATAAAAAGAAGGGGGACAAAAGAGATTGTAAAAATTATAGGGGAAGAAGTTTACTGAGTCCTAGATAGTAGGTTAGTCGACAGCTACCGCCCATGGAGGTACTACCGTCCTGCCATGTGAGTGTAAAACAGAAGCCTGTAATTGTTTTACATGATGGTAGGATTGCTGGTGTCTTTTTTCTGTCTCATAAACATACTACAAGATTTCAGTACAGTGGACCCCCGAGTTTTGTGAGTCCCGTGTTTTGTGAATTTTGCCTTTCAGCAAGGGTACTTCCCCCACACACACACCAGCCAGAGTACTTCCCCACACACACCTGACAACCCTACACCTGTTGTGGAATCTATTGTGGCTTTGGGGAATTCCATGGGGTTGGATGTGAGTGGCGAGGATGTGGAAGAGTTGGTGGAGGACCACAGTGAAGAGCTAACCACTGAAGAGCTGCAAGACCTTCATCTGCAACAGCAACAGAGCACAGCTGAGGAAATTGCTTCAGAGGAGGAGGAAGAGAGAGGGAAGAAGGTGCCTTCTTCAAAGATTAAGGAGATTTGTGCAATGTGGAGTAGGATTCAAAGATTTGTGGAGGAACAAAGCTGTTGCAGGCCGTGTCTGCGACATGTTCACTGACAATGTCTTGTCCCATTTTAGGCAAATTTTATAGATGCCAGAAGCAGAGCTCTCTGGAACAATATTTTGAAGGGGATTCCTCTTCCAAACAATAGTGCAACTTCATCCTCTCCCCTCCTCCTGTCTTCCATACACCAACAAGAGTCTTCAATAAAGGTAAGTGTGATGTTATTATTGTTTTATACTTGGTTTCTCATTGTTTTCTGTATGTAAATCTATATTTAATCTAAAAAAAATTTTTTGTTAATACTTTTGGGTGTCTGGAACGAATTAATTGGATTTACATTATTTTTTATGGGGAAAATGGTTTCGCAATTCGTGAATTTTGCCTTTCGGCAGACTCTCTGGAACGGATTAATCACGAAACTCGGGGGTCCATTGTATGTCTTGCTATTTCTCCTTACACTTAGGTCACACTACACATCATGTACAAGCATATATATATATATATACATACACACCCCTCTGGGTTTTCTTCTATGTTCTTACTAGTTCTTATTCTTGTTTATTTCTGCTTATCTCCATGGAAAAGTAGAACAGAATTCTTCCTTTGTAAGCAGTTTGTGTCAAAAGAGGCGACTAAAATGTCGGGAGCAAGGGGGCTAGTAACCCCTTCTTCTGTATATATTTGGGCCACATGCCTCGGTGGGATACGGCCGGTTTATTGAAAGAAGAAAGAGAAGAAGTTTACTGAGTATACTAGATAAAGTGTATGGTAGGGTTCTTATTGAAAGAATTAGAGGTAAGACTGAGAGCAGGATTGCAGATAAACAAGGAGGCTTTAGAATGGGTAGGGGGATGTGTAGATCAAGTGTTTACATTGAATCATATACATATGTGAACAGTATTTAGATAAAGGTAAAGAAGTATTGCATTTATGGATTTAGGAAAGGCATATGATAGAGTGGATAGGGGGAGCAATGCGGCAGATGCTGCAAGTGTAAAATACTAAATGCTGTAAAGAGTTTTTATGAGGATAGTGAGGCTCAGGTTAGGGTGTGTAGGAGAGAGGGAGATTACTTCCCAGTAAAAGTAGGTCTTAGACAGGGATGTGTAATGTCATCATGGTTGTTTAACATATTTATAGATGGGGGTTGTAAAAGAAGTAAATGTTAGGGTGTTGGGGAGAGGGGTGGGATTCAATTATGGGGAATCAAATACAAAATGGGAGTTGCTGATGATACTGTGCTTTGGGAGATTCTGAAGAAAAGTTGCAAAGGTTAGTGGACGAGTTTGGGCGGGTGTGTAAAGGTAGAAAGTTGAAAGTGAACATAGATAAGCATAAGGTGATGAGGGTATCAAATGATTTAGATAAAGAAAAATTTGATATCACATTAGAGGGAGGGAGTATGGAAGAAGTGAATGTGTTCAGATATTTGGGAGTTGACTTGTCAGCAAATAGGTTTATGAAGGATGAGGTTAACCATAGAACTGATGAAGGTAAAAGGTGAGTGGTGCGTTGAGGTATCTGTGGAGACAAAAAATCATTATCCATGGAGGCAAAGAAGGGAATGTATGCCAATATAGTGGTACCAACATTCTTATATGGGTGTGAAGCATGGGTTGTAAATGCTGCAGCAAGGAGGAGATTGGAGGCAGTGGAGATATCGTGTCTAAGGGCAATGTATTGTAGAAATTAGGAGGTGTGGAATTACTAAAAGTATTAGTCAGAGGGTATCAAACGATTTAAATAAAGAAAAATTGGATATCACATTGGAGAGAGGGATTATGGAAGAAGTAAATGTTTTCAGATATTTGGGAGTTGACGTGTCAGCGGATGGGTTTATGAAGGATGAGGTTAACCATAGAATTAATGAAGGAAAAAAGGTTGGTGCGTTGAGGTATCTGTGGAGACAAAAAACGTTATCCATGGAGGCAAAAAAGGGAATGTATGAAAGTACAGTGGACCCCCGAGTTTCGAAAGGTTCTTACTTCGTAAACATTGTGTTTCGTAAGCTTTTTACGACTTCGAGAATTGTAAAACCGCTCGTGTTTCGTAACGTATTAGACCTGTCCGCCTGCTCCGCGCCTGCGCGGGACGCAGGACGCCGCCAGTGAAGCATTGTTTACCATTGAGAGAACATTACCTAGCGCGCTCTTTCAAACATTCACACTACATTTGGTGTTTTTTTTGGTGCTTTAGTGATTGTCACTGTGAAATAAGTCACCATGGGTCCAAAGAAGCTTCCTAGTGGCACCCCTGTGGTAAAGAAAGTGAGGAACACCATCGAACTGAAGAAAGAGATTATAGAAAAATATGAGAGTGGCATACGTCTGAGTGATCTTGCCAGGATGTACAACAAAACCCCTTCTACTATCGGCTCTATCCTGGCAAAGAGAAATGAGATCAAGGAAGCTAATGTTGCAAAAGGGGTTGATATGTTAACGAAAAATAGATCGAAAACAGTGGATGAGGTTGAGAAGTTGTTGTTGGTGTGGATCCATGAAAAACAGAGAGCGGGTGATAGTGTTTCCATGGCGATAATTTGTGAAAAGGCAAGGAAGTTGCACGCAGATCTTGTCAAGACAATGCCTGCAACCAGTGGTGAGGCAAGTGATTTTAAAGCCAGCAAAGGCTCTTTTGACAGGTTTAAGAAACGTAGTGGCATGCACAGTGTTGTGAGGCATGGTGAGGCAGCCAGCTCAGACAAACGTGCAGCTGAAAAATTTGTGCATGAATTCCAGGGGTTCGTAGAGGCTGAACAATTCCTCCCCCAACAAGTGTTTAACTGTGATGAAACAGGCCTGTTTTGGAAGAAAATGCCCAACAGGACCTACATTACTCAGGAGGAAAAGGCACAGCCAGGACACAAGCCTATGAAAGACAGGCTAACTCTCATGTTTTGTTCTAATGCTAGTGGTGATTTTAAAGTGAAGCCTTTACTGGTGTATCACTATGAAAATCCCAGACCCTTCAAGAATCACAGTGTTGACAAGAATAATTTGTGTGTGCATTGGAAGGCTAACACCAAGGCATGGGTCACTACGGAGATTTTCAAGGAATGGGTGACTGGAGTGTTTGGCCCTACTGTGAAGAAATACCTCTTGGAAAAGAAATTGCCACTCAAGTGCCTCCTGATACTGGACAATGCTCCTGCTCACCCTCACAACTTGCAAGAGTGTTTGTCTGACAAGTTTAATTTCATCAGAGTGAAGTTCTTGCCTCCTAACACCACTCCTCTCCTCCAGCCCATGGACCAGCAGGTCATTTCCAACTTCAAGAAACTGTACACCAAAGCACTGTTTGAAAAGTGCTTTGAAGTGACCTTGGACACTGAGTTGACCCTAAGAGAGTTCTGGAAAGATCACTTCAACATTGTGCAATGCATACGCCTTATAGGTAAGGCTTGGGAGGGAGTGACTTCCAGGACTTTGAACTCTGCTTGGAGACCATTGTGGCCAGGTTGTGTCCAACAGAGGGATTTTGAAGGATTTGAGGCTGACCCTGACCTTGACCCTGACGACCCTGTGCCTGTTGTGGACTCTATTGTGGCATTGGGGAACAACCTGGGGTTGGAGGTGAGTGGTGAGGATGTGGAAGAGTTGGTGGAGGCCCACAGGGTAGAGCTAACAACTGAAGAGCTGCAAGAGCTTCATCTGGAACAGCAACAGTCCACAGCTGAGGTTATTGCTTCAAAGGAGGAGGGTGAGAGACAGAAGGAGGTGCCCTCTTCAGTGCTTAAGGAGATGTGTACAAAGTGGAATGAGTTGCAGACATTTGTTGAAAGACACCACCCTGAGCAAGCTGAAATGAGCCTTCTGTGCAGCCACTTCAGTGACAGAGCCATGTCGCACTTCAGGAAAGTGTTGAAGGGTCGCCAGAAACAGAGGACTCTGGACAGTTACTTCACCAGGCAGGGGTCTGGTGACTCTCAAGCTGGTCCTAGTGGCATTAAAAGACCAAGAAGGAAGTAACCTCAAGAGGGCTTTGACACCTGAAGTCCTTTTGGAGGATTCCCTTCCAACCACTAACTCCCTGCCCCTTTCAGCAACTCTACCTTCCAGATGCCTGCAACTCTTCAATAAAGGTAAGTAAATGTATATATATATATATTGTTTTTAATTTAGTATGTGAATATTTTTTTGTGGAACGGATTAATTGTATTTACATTATTTCTTATGGGAAATTATGGTTCGAATTTCGAAAACTTCGTAGTTAAGTACTAGCTCCTGGAACGGATTAATTACGATACTCGGGGGTCCACTGTATAGTGGTACCAACACTCTTATATGGGTGTGAAGCATGGGTTGCAAATGCTGCAGCGAGGAGGAGGCTGGAGGCAGTGGAGATGTCCTGTCTAAGGGCAATGTGTGGTGTAAATATTATGCAGAAAATTCGGAATATGGAAATTAGGAGAAGGTGTGGAGTTACTAAAAGTATTTGTCAGAGGGCTGAAGAGGGGTTGTTGAGGTGGTTTGGTCATTTAGAGAGAATGGATCAAAGTAGAATGACTTGGAGAGCGTATAAATCTGTAGGGGAAGGAAGGCGGGGTAGGGGTCGTCCTAGAAAAGGTTGGAGGGAGGGGGTAAAGGAGGTTTTGTCGGCGAAGGGCTTGGACTTCCAGCAAGCATGTGTGAGCGTGTTAGATAGGAGTGAATGGAGACGAATGGTTTTTGGGACATGACGATCTGTTGGAGTGTGAGCAGGGTAACATTTTGTGAAGGGATTCAGGGAAACCAGTTAATTGATTTAGTTGGACTTGAGTCCTGGAAATGGGAAGTACAATGCCTGCACTTTAAAGGAGGGGTCTGGGATAGTGACAGCTGGGAGGGACTATTCTCAGCTGTCGTATCTGAGCGCCTCTGCAAAGACAGTGATTATGTATGAGTGTGGTGAAAGTGTTGAATGATGATGAAAGTATTTTCTTTTTGGGGATTTTCTTTCTTTTTGGGTCACCCTGCCTCGGTGGGAGACGGCCGACTTGTTGAAAAAAAAAAAATTAAGTCAGAGGGATGAAGACCGGTTGTTGAGGTGATTTGGTCATTTAGAGAGAATGAAACAAAGTAGAATGACTTGGAAAGCGCATAAATCTGTAGGGAAAGGAAGGCAGGGTAGGGGTCTTCCTCGAAAAGGTTGGAGGGAGGGGGTAAATGAGGTTTTGTGGGTAAGGGACTTGGATTTCCAGCAAGCATGCATGAGTGTGTTAGATAGGAGTGGAGACAAATGATTTTTGGGACCTGACAAGCTGTTTGAGTGTGAGCAGGGTAATATTTTGTGAAGGGATTCAGGGAAACTGGTTAGCTGGACTTAAGTCCTGGAAGTGGGAAGTACAATTCCTACACTTTAAAGGAGGGGTTTTGGATATTGGCAGTTTGGAGGGATATCTAAACTGTTGTATCTGAGCGCCTCTGTAAAGACAGTGATTATGTCTGAGTGAGAGTGAAAGTGTTGAATGATGATAAGTTTTTTCTTTCTTTTTGGGGTTTCTTTCTTTTTGAGTCACCCTGCCTTGGTGGGAAACGGCCGACGTGTTAAAAAAAAAATTTGTTAGCCTCATAGCAAACTTTCAAGTTATTTCATATAGTGAACTTTTACCTTCCCGGGTTCTTGAAAGAAAGCAACAACAGACAGAGGATCAAGGTGTCACATACACTGTAAACTACTCTTTCTCTTTACAACACAAAATACTTTAACTGAACTTACATTCACTTCAATGATTCCCTACATATTCATGAATTTTTCACATTAATAATGAAAAAACCTACTTTTCTTTATAAAGATGAAGAATTCCATGTGTTACATCAACCATAGGGTTCCCAGAGACAAAAGTAACGCGGTCTTTCATGGAACGGTTTCTTCTATTACTATTGCCATCTTCACTCAATCCAGGAGTGCCTATAGGAAATAAATCTTGTTAATTAGGAATTTTTTCAGTATGGCTATAATGTCTTCTATGAAAATATTTTCAAAACACTGGAATAGCATTACCTAACAGTTCCAGTATCTCAGTATCTGAACCCAACATTTTACAAAAAGATTGTTTAATGCTTTGGCTGTGGCAAGATAGAAGCAATCACCACATCTTAATACTACAGACAAAAGATAATATAAAAAAAGATTACTGGAGAATAAAAGGGAATTAATAGGGGGCTTGACTGTTCATGTAGAAAAGCAAACCTATATTTTTGTTCCCTTGTTCATCATTATTCATTTCCTGTACACATTTCATCCACCTCTTTTTATAATTAAAACTGTCAATCAAGTTTTTTTCATATTTCTTGACCAGTAGTCCTTTCACATCATGTATTCAAGGCAACATTCAACCTAATAATAACAATAATTTAAGATTTTTTATTCTTGAAAGCCTGTTTTTTTTCAAGAAATTCACAAGCACTCGCATATCAAGCCATAAATGCAACAACAATGATGAAGAAAAAATGCTAAAGTTTATATTCAAGAGTGACAGTGTGAACATCAGGATCATAAGCTTTAGAAATGAGATGTGCTGTTAACCATTACTTAAAAGCATCCCTAATAATAAATTTAACATGCCACCAACTCTTAAACTCTTCTAATTACAGTACATACTTCCATACCATCCTCTTCCAGTCTTTCACTATATCATGTGTTTGTCACTCAACATGTGAAGCAGACATGTTGACCAGGTATTTCCCCATTCAGACTTTCTAATACAGGTACAACACCAATTTTCCTGCACCCTTAGTTCCTAAGCCTTGCCAGAACATCGATTTTAACGGACCAACAGGGGTCACGCAATAATAATTCAACATTACAGCCCAATCCACTAATTATATACCTCAATGTCTCTAAAGCACCACGGACTGTTAGAAACTTAAATTAAACACTAGTATAAATAAACAGGTTCATTAATTACTACACTTACAAATAATGCTGCAGTACCATCACTCCTACAGTCTTAAACTATAGAATTTTAGTGGAACTGTAAAGCTAATCACAAAGGACTAGAGTCTGAAGGCTGTCAAGATTACTCTGTTTCATCATGGATTTGTGATGTTACAGGATTTTCAGATGCAGGTCAACTGCTATGACATATTCTTCTTGGCTACCTTTCTAAATGTTTCATCCAAGCTACATTGTTTCAAATGCTTTGATCTGTGTAATTTTTCATGCATCAAATAAAAAATTATTAGTTTTTGTTTTGACACAAAGGAACATTACTCTAGCCCTTTTATTACTTCACCTGACACCCCAATTAAGTTGTCAATAGCCAAAGTTATTAAAGGTATTAACCCTATCCACAGCTAGATTAAATGTTACCAAACTACACTAAGAACTGCACAAAATCAAGGGATCACCACTAGCACACAGTGAAAACAACATAAGTGAGCATGTGCTACACACAGTGTTGTGTGTTGTTGCCCTGACTAAAATGTGTCGGACCATCTGGCACCTCTGTCAGCTGTTGACACCTCTTTCTGTTGCTGGAAAATCAGTGTTCCACCTATACTTACATTCATTAAATTGTTGTTGTGCTCTTAATCACAGCCTAAGGTGTTTTAATTCTGTATATGTTTAACTTTTTTTAAATGCAAATTATTATTTAATTCAACTTAAATATTTGAAAAACACTGATGGAATAGATGAAATATTACAATAAACAAAACAAATAATTATAGTACAGTACAGGTCGGCCATCACTAATCCGGCAATCAGTAATCTGGCACTAATTTTGGCTAATATAATTTCAAATTTCCGGGGTTGCCGCACCAACCTGCCGCTACTGTTTGGTGGCGCTACTTAATGCATAAGCCATTCCAATTTCTTTTTCTCTATTTATTGTTACAACCTGCTTTCTTTTAGCCCTAGCCATGGTTCCAATGAATAAAAGAAATGCTTCTCGTTGTGTAAAGCACATACACCATACATAGTCCATAAAAGACAAAGTGGCTTTGAAGCCAATGTTAGTCGCCATGAGCTCAGCTCACTCAGATAAGCTGTGAATGGTAAATTTTGGCCAACATATGAGAGAATAGGTCTGTGTGGTAAGTGTGTACTATATAAAAAAATTCCTGCACCACGCAGTGCATAATGAGAAAAAACTGCAACCGTGGTGTAAAACACCAACTTTGCAGTGTATTTTCGTATGGTTTTTATGTCTGTATTCTCGTTTTTTTGGTCTCATATGATAAAATGGAAGATATGTTACAGAAATAGATACAATTTTGATTAGTTTCACGATGAAAAGTACCTTGAAATTGAGCTCAAAGTAGCGGAAATATTTGATTTTTGCCGATGCTTAAGAGTAAACAATACATGTCCAACTGACTGGTCTAATACAGTGGACCCCCGAGTTTTGAAAGGTTCTTACTTCGTAAACATCGTGTTTCGTAAGCTTTTTACGACTTCGAGAATCGTAAAACCGCTCGTGTTTGGTAACGTATTAGACCTGTCCGCCTGCTCCGCGCCTGCGCGGGACGCAGGACGCCGCCAGTGAAGCGTTGTTTACCATTGAGAGAACATTACCTAGCGCGCTCTTTCAAACATTCACACTACATTTGGTGTTTTTTTTGGTGCTTTAGTGATTGTCAATGTGAAATAAGTCACCATAGGTCCAAAGAAGCTTCCTAGTGGCACCCCTGTAGTAGCATTCATGGAGGGAGTGTAGCATTCATGCAGGAGTTTAGCATCATGCAGAGTGTAGCATCATGCAGGAGTGTAGCATTCATGCAGGGAGTGTAGCATTCATGCAGGGAGTGTAGCATTCATGCAGGGAGTGTAGCAGGCATGCAGGGAGTGTAGCAGGCATGCAGAGAGTGTAGCAGGCATGCAGGGAGTGTAGCAGGCATGCAGGGAGTGTAGCAGGCATGCAGGGAGTTTAGCATTGATGCAGGGAGTTTAGCATTGATGCAGGGAGTTTAGCAGGCATGCAGGGAGTGTAGCTTTCATGCAGGGAGTGTAGCAGACATGCAGGGAGTGTAGCAGGCATGCAGGGAGTTTAGCATTGATGCAGGGAGTTTAGCATTGATGCAGGGAGTTTAGCAGGCATGCAGGGAGTGTAGCTTTCATGCAGGGAGTGTAGCAGACATGCAGGGAGTGTAGCAGACATGCAGGGAGTGTGCAGCATGCAGGGAGTGTAGCAGGCATGCAGGGAGTGTGCATTATGCAGGGGTGAAGCATGCAAGGAGTGTAGCAGGCATGCAGGGAGTGTAGCATTCATGCAGGGAGTGTAGCATTCATGCAGGGAGTGTAGCAGGCATGCAGGGAGTGTAGCAGGCATGCAGAGAGTGTAGCAGGCATGCAGAGAGTGTAGCAGGCATGCAGGGAGTGTAGCAGGCATGCAGGGAGTGTAGCAGGCATGCAGGGAGTGTAGCAGGCATGCAGGAGGAGGCATGCAGGAGTGTAGCAGGCATGCAGGGAGTGGGGATTTCCTTCGTAGAGGCTGAAGAATTCCTCCCCAACAAGTGTTTAATTGTGATGAAACAGGCCTGTTTTGGAAGAAAATGCCCAAGAGGACCTTCATTACTCATTACTCTATCTTCCAGATGCCTGCAACTCTTCAATAAAGGTAAGTAAATGTATATATATATATTGTTTTTAATTATTTTATATGTGAATATTTTTTTGTGGAACGGATTAATTGTATTTACATTATTTCTTATGGGAAATAATGGTTCGAATTTTGAAAACTTCGTGTTAAGTACTAGCTCCTGGAACGGATTAATTACGATACTCGGGGGTCCACTGTACGTGGCCACGAATGGGTTGACATTATTTATACAATTATTACAATAATGCAGTAGTCTGCATAACAGTAAATCTTCTATTTTTGTAAAGTAAAGTGTGAATAAAAATTCAAAATGGAAAGCAAGAGTAATACAGTGGTACCCCAAGTTTCATACAGCTCCCAACTCGAACAATTATGCAAGTGTATTATTGTAAGTGCTTTTGTAAGTGTATTTTTGGGGGTCCGAAACGGACTAATCTAATTTACATTATCCCTTATGGGAACAAATTTGTTCGGTAACGGCACTCGAACAGCCTTCTTGAATGAATTATGGCCGAAACTCGGGGTACCACTGTATAAGAAGGGCCTGGAGACGTGACTAATGAACAGAGAAAATGTTATTTTAGTGCCAGGAATGTCTGCATGTTTATTCTGGACCTTATTTTGAAATTGGCATCTTTTGAAATTTGTATGAAATTGGCCAAATTACCGATTTCTGACCACTTTATTGGATAGTTGAAATAGAGGAATGGGCGGTTTTTTGTACTCAATCGACAATTTTAAATCTAATTGTGTATGTACCTAATTAGGTATGTATCTAATTATGTATGTATCTAATAATGTATGTTCAAATGCTCCATAACCTATATCAATATAGAGTAAGAATTAGTATTAGTCTGCCTGAAATGCCTAGGCATGCTAGTGGCCTTCTTTGTAATTAATATTTTATAACATGTAAACCACACATTGTAAGCTTTACAAGGAAATAAAGATTTTGATTTTGATTATGATTTGAATAGAAGGAATACTAGTGAAATAGCTATGGGTATGGTAGACTGGAACAATGGAATGGACCAAAAATAGGGCATAAAGTGGATGAAATCGCCAATGAGTACACATCGCCCTTGGGTTAAGTGTATTCTAACCTAACCACTCTGTAATCCGGCAAAATCACTAATCCGGCACCCTACAGGTCCCGATGATGCAAGATTAGTGATGGCCAACCTGTACTACATTTATCCCAACATTTACATATGTACTGATAATTCTCTAATATCCTGAATAATACTGAGCAGTATCTAGCATGTATAAAACAGTTTACCTTCTTTACTGCTTGATGCCCCTGGTGTGGATTCCTTGCTAGTTCTTGGCAATACTCCTCCAGAGCTCAAACTTCCCATTTCTGTTCGTGTGTCTCCAGATGCAGTGTCAATGGAGCAACCCTTTGCCTGGCAGTCCATACTGAAGTCTTGATCTTCACCACTTGCTGATACTACAGCCTGTAAACATCCATACAAATTTTATAAAATAATTATAAAATTGCTGGTGTCTTTTTTCTGTCTCATAAACATGCAAGATTTCAGGTACATCTTACTACTTCTACTTACACTTAGGTCACACTACACATTCATGTACAAGCATATATATACACACCCCTCTGGGTTTTCTTCTATTTTCTTACTAGTTCTTGTTCTTATTTCCTCTTATCTCCATGGGGAAGTGGAACAGAATTCTTCCTCCGTAAGCCATGCGTGTCGTAAAAAGCGACTAAAATGCCAGGAGCAAGGGGCTAGTAACCCCTTCTCCTGTATATATTACTAAATGTAAAAGGGAAAACTTTCGTTTTTCATTTTGGGCCACCCCGCTTCGGTGGGAAACGGCCGACGTGTTGAAAGAAGAAGAAGAAGAATTATAAAATCAATAGTTATTTAATTGAAAAGAGGAAAGTATGTTGCACATAATTACCATGCAGAGAAAAAAACATTAACTTCAAAGAAAAACCAAATTTCATAAGGAAAGTAGGCTGAAAATGGACAAATTATTCCCAGTGCTTCATTATAACTGTCATAATTAATATAGCCTGCTGACTACTAATACAGAAGATTGCACTAAAAAAAATAAAAACCTCAATGATGTGTCCCTCTTCAAGTGTAGTTACAGTAATCTCAGTGGGTTCTCTGCGCCCTCGGTGAATGGACAAGAGAGTATCTGTCACTAGCGGAGGCCACTCTGATGGACTTGCCTCACGATCACTTCCACAGTGTCTTTTGTTAGATTTGGGAGCTGGAAAGAAAGAAAAATTCTGAGCAAAATATTTTTTTGTAACCTTATATGAATGTCACATAAAATTTAACTAACAATATAATAAAATGGCAGGTTTTAGAATAGAACAAGGGAAATGCAACAAAGAGAAGCACTTTGTTTTAAGAAATTTTATTTTTCTTTGTAATGCATTATCTTTCCAGAGTACAGTTACAGTACTTCATGTACTGTATTCTTTCTAAACTCTTTAACAAAGGAACTTTTCCATGCTATCCTTCAGTGTAAGATCAGTATATTTACATATGCACAAAGATTTAGGATGAGGAGTAGGATGCAGAAGAGGAGGATGCAAAAGAGGAGGAGGAGGATGCAAAGGAGGAGGAGGAGGATGCAAAGCAGGAGGAGGAGGAGGATGAACATTGAGAAGAGAAGTAGGGAGAATAATAAGAAGAGGGAGGGAGGGAAAAGACAAATAGGAAGTGAAGGAGAGAGGAGGTGGAGGGAGGGAGGAAGAGTCATGTCAAAGAAGTGCTCAGCACTGGGTAAAGGATGAATCGACATGTAGACAGCAACTCCCTTTTAAAAGCCTGTCATTCCCATATGTGAAATCTCAACCCTGTTTCAGGGTGGCATTAAGGTGGTGCCCTTGTTGGCTCATTTCCAACCACTGTTATGTACCCTTTTTTCTTCCCTAGACTAGTAATCCCCAGGGTCAGCTTTTCAGAGGGTAAGATATGATATGATTTGTTCAGATTTTTAACCCAGAGGGTTAACTACCCAGGATAACCCAAGAAAGTCAGTGCATCACAGAGGACTGTCTGTATTACATATTTCCATTGAAGTTCTTTACTCTTGTCCCCCTGGGATGCGACCCACACCAGTCAACTAACACCCAGGCACCTACTTACTGCTAGGTGAACAGGGACAGCAGGTGTAAGGAAACATGCCCATTTCCAACCATGCCAGGGATCGAACCACAGACACTCAGTGTGTGAAGCGAGTGCATTGCTACCTGAGCCACAGGACACCACCAATAGGTTAAAGATCTGGGTGATCTGGTTTATGCTGTCCTGGAAACTGAGCACTAAGCCTTGCAGAGATCAGCTCCCTTGGGCCCCATGTGTGAAGGCTGAGGTTGAGGTTCACCCCTGAGACTGGACACACAGCACCAGGTATTCCAGAATGCCCATTCCAGGAGCACTGGGATGACAGCTGCTAGAGGCCCTCCTGACTTTTCTGCTCCTTTTTTTCCCCATTTTCACCTACTGCTGAAGAATCTGGAAAACCACCAACATTCCCTATCATAATTCACCTACCCTGTTAGTGGTTCCAAGGAAAACAAAAAGTAAGCCTCAGAAATATCATGGACATTCGAGGCCAAAGATCGAAGAACACTCCATATAACAAAACTGTATTAAACCTGGTGGAACATAGCCAAGAAGAGCTGGAGATTATTATTACATTTGTGTGGGAAATACTAAACCCACTGGGGTCATGCAGCACCTGGGGAAATGGGAGACAATTAGGTTCGATGCAAGAATGGAGAAGTCAGATCCACCTCCTTGGATCAAGAGCCCCTCACCAGCATCAAGGAACCTCATTTGAGATGAAGAGTTGGAGAGCAGATGAACACAAACCACTTGCCACGGAGTCAAGCCCCACCCGTTACTGATTTGTCTGCAATCGTGATACAGTGGACCCTCGCTATTCGAACACTCCAAACTCGCCCTTTTATGTAAGTTTATTATTGTAAGTGCTTTTATAAGTGTATTTTTGGGGGTCTGAAATGGACTAATCTAATTTATATCATTCCTTATGGGAATAAATTCGTTTGGTAACAGCACTTGAACAGCATTCTGGAATGAAGAATGTTCGAATAGCGAGGGTTCACTGTATTACGATTTCGTTAGCCAGCTGAACACAGTAAGGATGAGCTGAGGCAGGAGTGATCTATGTATTATCCAGTCAACACAACATCCTAGTCCAGTCAAGGTGGTACACCCACCCTAAGGAAAGCCATTACGTATAAGTAAGTACTAATTACTGCATAACAAAAAATAGTAAGTTTATTCAGGTAAAGGTACATATAAATACAGTGGCCCGATGGTCTGGTGGCTAGAGCTCTCGCTTCACACACGGAGGGCCCAGGTTCGATTCCCGGCGGGTGGAAACATTTCGACGTGTTTCCTTACACCTGTTGTCATGTTCACCTAGCAGCAAATAGGTACCCGGGTTGTTAGTCGACTGGTGTGGGTTGCATCCTGGGGGACAAGATTAAGGACCCCAATGGAAATATGACAGACAGTCCTTGATGACGCACTGACTTTCTTGTGTTATCCTGGGTGGCTAACCTTCCGGGGTTAAAAATCCGAAGAAATCTATTATCATACATAGCAGCATATGTGTAGATTACAAAGGATAACCCAAAAAAGTCAGGTTATAATTGAAGATTGCTCCTTGGTGAAAATCAGACATTATTTTATTTTTTATATGTATGAGCTATTTACACCACAGAACAAGTTATTTCTTGGTTAATTTGGTGTTTTGGTAGATGTTAAAACAAATTTTGGCATGAGTGGCCCATCAAAGCCAATTGACACCTGGGCATTCACAGCGAATGTAAACAGAGATGAAGTGGACATAGCAACTGATGGCGGAATAAGGTTAAGTTGCATTAGGTTATTTTAGGATGGGCTAAGAGGGTTTTGTTAGGTTATATTTCTTACCATTTGAACAAAATAATGTCAAGTGCAAAACCAACTTACTGACTGCATGATTCAAACTACAGTGGACCCCCGGTTTTCATAATTTATTCGTTCCAGAATGCTGTTCAAGTGCCATTACCAAACAAATTTATTCCCATAAGGAATAATGTAAATTAGACTAGTCCTTTTAGACCCCAAAATACACTTACAAAAGCACTTACAAAAATACACTTACATAATTGTTCGAGTTTGGAGCATAACGAACACCGGGGGTCCACTGTATAATTAATTGCTGAAATCTGCCGAGGTGCAGTCTTTAATTATAAGGTAAGTTTTATTCCAGTAATCTACATGTGACTGTGCACAGTATTACAAATCTATACAATGATTTCATTTTTTTATTATGGGAAAGCACTAAACCCTTGTGAGTTACACAGTGCTTGGGGGGGATGAGAGGCAATCAAGTTTGAGCCAAGAGAAGATAAAACCAATTTACTGGATGAAGAGCCTCCGAGGAGGATGAAGGCAGGAGGCCCGGCATGATAGTGGCTTTCTTTGCATCTAACAAATCAAAAATGTAATTATACATTGTAACCTTTGCAAAGAAATCTTTGTCTTTTGTCTTTGAGGCCTTGGCACTGATGAGCACCTTAGTAAATAAGTAAGTTTATTTAGGCCTGGTGGCTAAAGTTCTTGCTTCACACAGCGAGGGTCCGGGTTCGATTCCCAGTGAGTGTTGAAACACTGGGTGTGTTTCTTTACACTGGTTGTCTATGTTCACCCATCAGTAAAATGGGTACCTGGGGGGGGGGGTCGAGTGGTGTGGGTCGCATCCTGGGGGTAAAATTAACCTAATTTTCCCGAAATACTCAGCATAACAAGGGGCTTTCTATATAGTAGTATGTCATTGATGTCAGCTAGGACTGTATACCATGTACATGTACTTGTAGATATATTATTATTATTATTATTATAATCAAATAGAAGCGCTAAACCACAGGGGACTTGTAGATATAAAGATTATTATTATTGGGGGTCCTTAATTAAGGACCTTAAGGTCCTTAAGGGTTATCATAGGTAATTTACACTATGTATGATAATTGTACTTATGTGTACCTGTACCTAAATAAACTTACTTACTATTATCACAATCATAATAAAGCGCTAAACTCAGCAGGGTGATACAGCTCTTAAGAATGAGCCATTATTCTTACCTTGATATTCTATATGCTTGAGAGTTGGGCTGTCGTCAGCTGTCTCAAGCCTCAGTACAACCAGACTCACTGACATATTTCATTCCTTGACCGTCCTCAACTGCAAGATAATGTTGCAATTGATCAAAAATGAAGGAAAAATAAGACTCAAGTGTCCCCTGACCTACACTCCTGTTGTTGTTTTCTTCTTGTTTAGTCTTGTCTGGCAGGACACCTCGTGTCTTATGTGAGTCCTGCTGACATAACTCTGGGGAATATATTACACAAATTTGGCTGGGTAATGGAGGGGCAACAAATTTCCTGCCAACAAAAAAGAAAAATGAACAATGTGTTTGTAATTATGTTAAGTGTGTCCCGGAGTGCACCGCATGCTAGTGGCTGTCTTTTATACTTCAGTGTTTTATTACATGTAAACTACACTTTGTATACTGCAGAAAGGAAATAAAATGTATTTACTGTATTGTGTTGTGTGTGATAGTAGGAGCTGGAGGGGGGTCGAGGCCCCTGGACCCAGGTAACACCACCAACTGACCACTAGCAATCAACCTTCACCTCGCTGTCACTTCAAACTCGATTCTTATTAGTAAATCATTTACCCAATGAGAAGCTCCAGGAAGCTCCCGTGAACCTTTTTTTCCTATTAAAGTTTTGGGGTAGTGTGAGGGAGACAGCCAATAGCGAGGCAGCTTCTAGCCAACCTGCGTTATGATTGGCTGACTTTTTAATATTGGTCAGCTATTTTGAGTTTCCTCTATGTCCCTCTAAATGTAAACACAAACCCTGGGTCCCAACACTGGAGTTTCTGCTAAATTTTGACTTTGATCTTTATTTCTCGCTAAGTTACAGCCTCTGAAGAGTCTGCCTTCCCTCTCAAAATTGAAGTTTTACTTTGTCAGGTATGTTTGCTTAAGATAAGTAGTATGGCACCTGCTGAGCGGCAGCTGCCACTGAAATAAAGCAAGTTGTAAGTTTGTATTTAGGCCTCGTATATAACTTGAAACTTTTATAATTTTTTAATAAAGTAAATTATGTAGAATTTAACCTGGGATAACTTGGTAATCTTCGACAATGTGATTTTATTTCCATTATAATCCAAGGATGGCTTCATAACATATATTTTGCGTCTTTAATAAGGTATTACAGTACAAATAAATAATTTATATTCAGAACTGATTAATTGTATACACTGCTTATAATGGTTATAGATATGCGAAAGTGACATTTTTTAATGGCAGCCTAGTTAAGTAGGAATACCAACTTATTAAATTCTCCCTTAATGAATTTCAATTCAAAGAGATCCCTATATTATTTAGCTCGTTTACGTATAGAATAATTTTCATAGCATTCTTAACATCATGTAGTATAAGTAATTTAGATTAATTGTTCATAAAGAAATGCATTTCACGTTCCTTAAACATTCACCGGAGAGGGACCATGGACATGGGTCACCCCACACTCACTAAAAACAACAGACATAGCCCCACTCCACAAAGGTGGAAGTAAAGCAATTGCAAAGAATTACAGACAGATAGCATTAACGTCCATCATAAAAATCTTTGAAAGGGTTCTAAGAAGCAAAATTGCCACCTACTTAGATACCCATCAGTTTCACAACATGGGTTTAAAGCAGGTCGCTTCTGCCTGTCCCAACTACTGGACCACACTATGACATGGTCTTGGATGCTCTAGAGGACAAACAAAATGCAGATGTAGTATACACAGACTTCGACAAGTATAATCATGGTGTAATAGCACACAAAATGCGTGATAAAGGAATAACAGGAAAAGTTGGTGGATGGATCTATAACTTCCTAACAAACAGAACACAAAGAGTAATAATAAACAGAGTAAAGTCAGAGGCAGCAACAGTGAAAAAGCTCTGTTCCACAAGGTACAGTACTCATTCCCATCCTGTTCTTCATCCTCATATCTGACATACACAGAGATATAAGTCTAACAGTATAAGCACTAACGATTCAATCGTAAAAATGATAGACCTGCTTTACACAGCACTGGAAAATAAGGAATATCCATTAGGACTTTTTATTGACCTAAGGAAAGCTTTCGACACAGTAAACCACGGCATCCTACTCCATAAACTTGACCACTATAGTATAAGAGGTCATGCACTTGCATATTTCAAATCCTACCTTACTAATAGGTATCAGTATGTCACCATTAAAGACACAACCTCCTCGACATGACCACTTGATACTGGAGTACCATAGGGAAGTGTCCTTGGTCCCTTGCTCTTCCTCTTATACATCAATGATCTTCCCAATGTATCACAACACCTGAAACCAATTCTCTTTGCTGACGACACGACTTATGTCATCTCCCACCCAAATCTTGCCACGCTCAACACCATTGTTAACGACGAATTACTAAAAATATCTACATGGATGACAGCCAATAAACTTACACTCAACACTGATAAGACCTTCTATATTATGTTTGGTAACAGAGCAGGTGATGCACAATTAAACATTAAGATCGACAACACTCCTATTGCTAAACATAATGAGGGCAAATTCCTGGGCCTATACCTCGACAGCAACCTGAAATTCAGCACTCATATCCAACACATAACAAAGAAAGTGTCCAAAACTGTGGAGATCCTCTCTAAGATACGTTACTATGTACCACAATCAGCCCTACTCACACTATACTATTCACTCATCTATCCCTACCTCACATATGCCATTTGTGCTTGGGGATCAACAGCAATTACCACCTAAAGCCAATAATAACCCAACAAAAAGCCGCAGTAAGAATTATCACGCACTCCAATGCTAGGCAACACCCCCCCCCACTCTTCAAAGACCTAAACTTACTCACTTACTACTCTGCAATCTACATCTATAGAACCATAAATTCTAATATTAACCCTGAACTAAAATACTTTCTTGATAGTTGTGACAGGACCCATAGACATAATACCAGACACAAACATCTTTTTGACATTCCCCGTGTCCGACTAAATCTATACAAAAATTCAATGTACATAAAAGGGCCTAAAATCTGGAACTCCCTGCCTGAAAACTCTAGAACTGCAGACACAACCTCCATTTTCAAAAGCACCGTTAAAAAACATCTTATCTGCCTTACACACCCCACCGGTAGCTAACCACATGAAAACTACTTTATCTTGCACATATCCACAGCAAAATACACTTATTGATATCTGTGACTCCCCTTAATTTACACATGACTGTAAACAAAATTCTGAATACAACTATTGCTTCATAATTCTTAAGCTAGTCATAAGTTTGCCTAAGACTCTCCAATATAGAAACTGTATCATGCCAATACGACACAATTTCCATTAATAGATAAACTAATTGTTAAGTTCTTAAATATTTTGAACTACCTCAATTTTGTAAATCTAGTTAATCACTACAATTACCTAACCTTAATACCAGTATAATTATTGTGTCAATATAGAGTAAGATCTAGTATAAGTCTGCCTGAAATGCCTAGGCATACCTAGGCATACTAGTGGCCTTCTTGTAATAAATATTTTATATTATGAACTACAGTGGTCCCTCGGTTTTCGCCGAAAATTCGTTCCAGAATGCTGCTCAAGTGCCATTACCGAACGAATTTACTTCCTTAAGAAATAATGTCACGTAGGTTAGTCTATTTCAGACCCCTAAAAATACACTTGCAACAGCACTTACGAAAATACACTTACATAAATGTTCGAGTTTGGAGATGCACGAAAACCGAGGGACCACTGTAATACCATTAGTTATGTAAACCCCACTTTGTAATATTATCAGAAATAAAGAATTTGAATTTGAAGTCACAGCACCGTGTCCTCCGTTGCTGACAATACCAGAATTCGCATGCCAGTGTCATCCATTGAGGACACTGCAAATCTCCAAGCGGACATTAGCCAAATCTTTAAATGGGCCTCAGAAAATATGAAGGTCAGTGAGGAAAATTTTTAATTACTCTTCTATGGAAAACTCAAGGAAATAAAAACTGGACTGGAGTATAAAATAAATTCCAACCATACAGTAGAGCAAAAAAACTAATATGAAGGACTTGGGAGTGATAATGTCAGAGAAACTCACTTTCGAAGATCACAACAGTGTGTCTACCACATCTACTAGGAAAAATGATATGATGGATAGTTAGACCCTTCAAAACTAGGGATGCCAAGCCAATGACAATTCTTTAATATCACTTGTTCTCTCTACGCTGGAGTACTTCTGTACAATAATGGCCCCTTTCAAGGCAAGCAATATTGCAGACCTGGAGAATATACAGAAAACTTTCACTGCACGTATAAGTACAATAAAGCACCTCAATTACTGGGAACGGTTGAAGTCCCATGACTTGTACTCCTTGGAACACAGGCGAGAAGGATGCATCATAATACATATACACTTGGCAAATCCTAGTGGGAATAGTTCCAAATCTGCACATGGAAATCAATTCCTATGAAAGAAAAAAGACTCGGCATGTGGTGCAACGTTTCCCCCCCCCCAATGAAAAGCAACACAATAAGTGTCAGGAGTTCAAGACTGTTCAACTGCCTCCCTGCATACATGAGAGGGATTACTGATAGACCCCTAGCTATCTTCAAGAGGGAGCTGGACAGGCACCTAAAGTCAGTACCTGACCATCTGGGCTATGGTTCGTACGTTGGTTTGTATGTTGCTGGTAGTAACAGCTTGATTGATCTTGCCCTGATCCACTGTGAGGTCTGGTCATGGACCGGGCCACGAGGGCATTGACCCCCTGAACATCCTCTAGGTATACTCCAGGTAAAATAGATATATAAGTGATAGGGACTTGAGCAGTGGAAATAAGTAACTTTGACTTTTTTTTTTTTTTTTTTTTCAAAAAGTTGGTCATCTCCCACCGAGTCAGGGTGACCCAAAAAAGAAAGAAAATCCCCAAAAAGAAAATACTTTCATCATCATTCAACACTTTCACCTCACTCATACATAATCACTGTCTTTGCAGAGGCGCTCAGATACGACAGCTGAGAATAAGTCCCTCCCAACTGTCATTATCCCAGACCCCTCCTTTAAAGTGCAGGCATTGTACTTCCCATTTCCAGGACTCAAATCCAATTTACACTATGTATAACAATTTTACTTATGTATACCTGTACCTAAATAAACTTACTTATACAGCAAGCATGTGTGAGCTGAGTAGAATGGTTACATGCTACTATGAGTGACACATGGTATTAATGTTTTTCCACTTAATTATGATTGCAGTGGACAGCTTGGGAGGATGAATAATTTACTGTACATGCTGGATTTATATAATATTGCAAATCAATTTTATTATTGGATTTTAATTAAATACTGAGTAAAGATAGTAGTGACAGGGAGTTCTTGGCATGTGAAGCACTGCTAGAATGTGAGCAAAGTAACATTGTGGAGAGGTTCAGGGAAAACGGTTAGCAGGACGAGTTCTAAAAGTGAAAAATGTAGTTTGGAGGGTTATTTGGATGATGTACTATGTACACCTTGCCGGTACTGATTGCCGGATTTGTGATGGCCGACCTGTAACTGAGTTTTAAAATGTGTGAATCAGTGGCTTCTTCTCATTGGAGAAACTGATAACATGCCACTTATTTCTACTTTCTAATTGTTAAATTCATTTCACGAACACTTTATAGATACTAATGCCAACAACAAAATACCCCAACAAATGTACAATACGACCTCATTTGTATTTGCGAATATACACAGCCTTAAGCCATCCACCAACAAGAAAATACTTTTCATCAGTAGACTTCTAGAGGAGTCAAATGTGATGTTTGAAGCCTTCACAAAGACCCACACAAAAGACCACTTGACAGCGAAATGTGGATAACAGGGTACAACTTTTTTAGATGTAACAGAAACAACAGGCAACAAGGAGGATTTGGCCTATATGTCACAGAGTTACTGAATACCACAAATGATGTAGTTGAAGGTCTAACAATAAAGATCAAGAACTAAAACTTAGTCATTGTGGTTGTACATAAGCCACCAGATGCAACTTCCCAACAGTTCAAGGAACAGTTATTGAAAATTGATTACTGTCTGAAAAATGTTCCATCCCCAGCCGCAAACATCTTGCTGCTTCGTGATTTCAGTCTAAGACATACAAAATGGAAGAATGTAGCAAATAAAGTTATAGCAGAGACAATCCCTGGAGACAGTTCAGATGAAAAGTCACACACACATGAGTTGCTGAATCTCTGCAATAAATACACCCTAAGCCAACAGATAGTAGAGCCAATAAGACTGAAAAACATGCTTAACCTTATTTTTACAAATAATGATGACCTGGTAAGAAACATAACAATATAAAAAACAACTAATTCAGATCACAATCTAATTGAAGTCCAAACTTATATACACAGGGGTCCCACCACCACGGTGGCCCGTGGCCTGATGGCAAAAGTTCTCGCTTCACACAGTGAGGGTCTGGGTTCGATTCCCGGCGAGGGTTGAAACATTTGGCTTGTTTCCTTACATCAGTTGTCCATGTTCACCCATCAGTAAAATGGGTACCTGGGTGTCAGTCAACTGGCATGGGTCACATCCTGGGGAAAAAATTGACCTAATTTGCCCGAAATGCTCTGCATAACAAGTGGTTTTCTATATACAGCAGGGCCCTGCTTTATGGCGTTTTTATGGCATTCCGCTAATATGGACATTTCAAATTATGACCAAAACTCACTATACGGCTCCCCCCACCTGTCTTTCTAATACGGTCACCGCGCCCCACCCGGTTTGTTATATTCTCTTTGAGTACATCTCTCTATTATGTCTGGAAACTTTCCTAAATTTCAAGTGTTTTAAGGTTATTGCATATTTTATATGTACAGTGGACCCCCGGATTTCGTACTGCTCCCAACTCAAACAATTATTTAAGTGTATTTTTGTAAGTGCTTTTGTAAGTGTATTTTTGGGGGTCTAAAAGGACTAATCTAATTTGCATTATTCCTTATGGGAACAAATTTGTTCAGTAACGGCACTCGAACAGCATTCTGGAACGAATTATTGATGAAATCCAGGTGTCCACTGTACTTTGATAATTATACTTATGTGTACCTGTACCTAAATATACTTACACACTGTGCTGGCATGCAGGTACACATTAAAATCACTAAGAGTCTCTTTACTCTTGAAGATGCCATAATAATAATAATAATCTCTTGGGCACATTAAATGTCATATATTATGTTAATATAGACATTTCCATTAATCCATCTATTATATTTTTTTCAAAATTATATAAGAAGCACGTTACATAGCACATAAATATCATACATACACCCACAGTATAAAAATTGACATAAATATGAGACGTGTTTACCCATCGGCTTTGTAGGAGTGTCGGAAGAATTACGTTTTCTCTAGTTCAAACCAGTTACTGGAGATAGCTGTAGAAAAATATTCTTTTCGTATGGCTTCACTCTACATATAGCTATTCACGATCCTTGTGGATTTAGCGCTTCTTTTTTATTATGATTATAATAATAATATCATGATTCACTCTAAAAATAGTGTGTTGCATGAGAATGGGAGTATTGTTGTTTATTTATTCATCTGTACTAACTTGTTCAACTTGTACACACTGTAAGAGTATGTATTTGTATTGTGAGGTAATTATTATTATAATAAAAAAAATATTGTGAGGAAAAAGTTTCACAAACTCTTACAAACGTACGTGAATGAACTAAAATTGGACACGTATTAATACGTGTTTATTTCACCTAACCAAGTGATCGCCCGTCACCTGTTCAGTTTGTGTTTTTACATTGTCTGAACTCCGTGTATCTCGTTCTCTCTCGTTTACTATTTCGTTAACTAGTTGACCCTCGTTGACAATGGCATCTAAGCTTAGTTGTGATAAAAAGAAGAGTCATAAGCCTCTTACTGTAAGTGCCAAGTTAGAAATGATTAAACTTAGTGAACTGATTTTTTTGGGTTATCCTAGGTTCTCTACACATATGCTGCTATGTATGATAATCTATGTATAACTGTATCTGTGTAAACCTGAATAAACTTACTTACTAACAAGGTATGTCGATAGCTGAGATAGCCATCAAATACAGTTACATATAGCAGCATATGTGTAGAGAACCTAGGATAACCCAAAAAAAGTCAGACAAAGTGATGATTATTGCTGACATGGAAAAACTTTTACACTGCCACTCACCTTTCACACATTCATATTAATATTTTAAGGTAAGTAACAAGTGTACTGTGTGTGTATTTTACTTTTTATTGTGTTTTTTAATCCTAGTTCTATTGCTGACTTAATTTAGTGTAAACCTGTTACCTAGCATTTATAAATGGGAAAAAGTGTGTTCCACTCTACGGCGATTTCCGCTTTACGGCAGTAGCCTGGAACCTAACCTGCCGTATAAGTGGGGCCCTACTGTAGTAGTATGTCATTGATGTCAGCTAAGCCTGTATACCATGTACATGTACTTGTAGAAACAAAGATATTATTATATTATTATTAAAATGCATACAGCTATGAGGGTGCCTTCACCAAATTCAACTTCAACAACAAGAACATCAACTGGGATCAGGTAAACCATGTCTTAAATGAAACATGTTGGGAAGATGAAACATGCTCAAGGCATATTCCCCTAAGAAAAAAGAAGAGGAGAAGTAAACTAGAGAGAGAGAGAGAGAGGGGGGGGGCCCTCCCTCTACAGGAGAAGGCGAAGAATCGCTGAGCTCCTCAAGGGATGCTAGATTATCTGAAATACGGAAGAAAGCACTGACCAGGAAAATGGAAAATATTGATCTTAAGTTAAATTAATCATACAGGATCCAGGAGAGACAGGAGGAGCTAAAAGCAATCGGTGAAATTGAAAGAAATTAAAATGCCAAAAACAAGGCAAAAACCACATTTAGTATTGGGCCCCTGTTCAGACAAGATGGAACTTACACAGATGACAACAAAGAAATGAGCGAGATACTGAAGTCTCAGTAGTCTCTGTGTTTAGTGAGCCTTTAATTAGTCTAAAGATCAACAATCTCCAAATTATTTTTTTTTCATGAATAAGCCTCAAAACCCTGTCAATGTATGCCAAATTTCTGACATAACCCTAACTCCACTGGACTTTGAAAAAGCCATTGACAACATGCCCATGTACTCAGCCCTAGGCCCAGACTCGTGGAACTTCGTGTTCATTAAGAACAGCAAGAAACCCCTTTCGCTTGCCTTAACCCTTTCAGGGTCGAGAGGCCCTCTCCCAAACTCGTTCTCAGGGTCAAAAAAAAATTCGGAAAAAATAAGATTATTTTTTCTTGTGAAATGATAGAGAATCTTTTTCCGATCATAATGACACCAAAAGTATGAAATTTAATGGAAAACTTACGGAATTATGCTCTCGTGAACTTAGCGGTCTCAACTATATTTACGCATCGGCGATTTTACCCACTTTGAGCCCTATTTTTGGCCAATTCCAATGTTTCAGTCTACTAAAATCATAGCTATTTCGCTAGAATTCCATTTTTTCCATCGATTGAGTACAAGAAACCATCCATTTACCGATTTCAACTACCCAATAAAGTGGTCAGAAACTGGGAATTTGGTCAATTTCACACAAATTTCAAAAAAGGCCAATTTCAAAATAGGGTCCAGAATAAACAAGACAGACATTCTTGGCACTAAAATAACATTTTATCTGTTCATTAGTCACATCTCCAGGCCCCTCTTACATTACTTTTTCTTTCCATTTGGAATTTTTATTCTCACAAAAAATAGATTTACTGTTATGCATACTATTGCATCATTGTAAAAACAGCATAAATGATATCAGCGCACTTGTGCAAGAATATTAGACTCACCATTTGTAGTGTATTGGACACGTGGCGTGATTTGTTTACTCTTGAACATCGGCAAAAATCGAACATTTTCGCTACTTTGGTCTCAGTTTCAAGGTACTTGTCATCGTGAAATCAATCAAAATCATCTCTATTTCTGTAATATATCTCCCATTCTATCAAATGAGACCAAGAAAACGAGAATACAACCATAAATACCATACGAAAATATACTGCAAAGTCGCCGTTTTAAACCAAAAACAGTCGTTTTTTTTTCTCATTATGCACTGTGTGCTGCAGGATTTTTTTTATACTGCGCACACTGACCATGCAGACCCATTCTTTCATATGTAGGCCTACCAGCTTCCTCTCGCTAGATTTGAAGGCGCTAGAATTTACGCATTCAAGTACAGCACCAACCCTGGTGTGTAGGATGTACTAGTACGGCACCGACCCTAAAAGGGTTAACACTTTCAGGGTCGAAAGGCCATCTCCCAAACTCGTTCTCAGGGTCAAAAAAAATTTGGAAAAAAAAAAAAAGTTCTTATGAAATGATAGAGAATCTTCTTCCAATCATAATGACACCAAAAGTATGAAATTTGATGGAAAACTTACGGAATTACGCTCTCGCAAACTTAGCGGTCTCAACGATATTTACTCATTGGCAATTTTGCCCACTTTGAGCCCTATTTTCGGCCAATTCCAATGTTTCAGTCTACTAAATTCATAGCTATTTCGCTAGAACTCCATTTGTTCTATCGATTTAGTACAAGAAACTGCCCATTTACCAATTTCAACTACCCAATAAAGTGGTCAGAAATTGGCAATTTGGCCAATTTCAAACGATGCCAATTTCAAAATGGGGTCCAGAATAAACAAGGCAGACATTCCTGGCACTAAAATAACATTTTCTCTGTTCATTAGTCATGTTGCCAGGCCCCTCTTACATTACTTTTGCTTTAAATTTTGAATTTTTATTCTCACAAAAAATAGAAGATTTACTGTTATGTATACTACTGCATCATTGTAAAAATGGTATAAATAATATCACCGCACTTGTGAAAGAATATTAGACTCGCCAGTTGACATATATTGGACGCGTGGCGTGATTTGTTTACTCTTGAACATCGGCAAAAATCGAACATTTTCGCTACTTTGAGCTCAATTTCAAGGTACAGTGGTACCCCGACTTACGATGGTCCCCAAACTCACCCTTTTATGTAAGTTTATTTTTTTAAATGCTTTTGTAAGTGTAATTTTGGGGGTCTAAAAGGACTAGTCTATTTTACATCATTTCTTATGGAGATAAATTCGTTTGGTAATGGCACTTGAACAGCATTCTGGAATGAAAAAATATCGTAAGTCGGGGTACCACTGTACTTGTCATTGTAAAACCAATCAAAATCATCTCTATTTCTGTAATATATCTTCCATTCTGTCAAATGAGACCAAGAAAATGAGAATACAACAATAAATACCATATGAAAATAGACTGCAAAGTCGCTGTTTTAACCCTTAAAAGGTCCTAACGTATGCAGTGGACCCCCGAGTTTCCGTCATAATTCATTCCAGAAGGCTGTTCAAGTGCCATTACCGAACGAATTTGTTCCCTTAACCCTTTGGGGGTCGGTGCCGTACTAGTACGTTTTACGAGCAGGGGTTGGTGCCGTACTAGTACGCCCAAATTCTAGCGGCCTCAATTTAAGCAGAAAACGTCTGGTAGTCATACATATGAAAGAATGGGTCTGTGTGGTCAGTGTGCGCAGTATAAAAAAAATCCTGCAGTACACACTGCATAATGAGTGAAAAAAAACTCTGACCGTTTTTTTCGATTAAAACAGCGAATTTGCAGTCGATTTTCGTATAGTTTTTATTGATGTATTCTCGTTTTCTTGGTCTCATTTGATAGAATGGAAGATATATTACAGAAATAGAGATGATTTTGATTGGTATGACAATGACAAGTACCTTGAAATTGAGCTCAAAGTAGTGAAAATGTTCGATTTTTGACGATGTTCAAGAGTAAACAAATCACACCATGCCTCCAATACACATACACTGGCGAGTCTTATATTCATGCACAAGTGCTCTGATATTATTTATACCATTTTTACAATGATGCAGTTATATACATAACAGTAAATCTTCTATTTTTTGTGAGAATAAAAATTCAAAATGAAAAGCAAAAGTAAAGGAACAGGGGCCTGGAGACGTGACTAATGAACAGAGAACATGTTATTTTAGTGCCAGGAATGTCTGCCTTGTTTACTCTGGACCCTATTTTGAAATTAGCATCGTTTGAAATTTGTGTGAAATTCGAAAATTTCCATTTTCTGACCACTATTTTGGGTAGATGAAATTGGTAAATAGGCGGTTTCATGTACGCAATCGATAGACGAAATGGAGATCTAGCGAAATAGCTATAATTTTAGGAGACTGACACATTGGAATTTGTCGAAAATAGGGCTCAAAGTGGGCAAAATCGCTGATGCGTAAGTGTCATGGCTGCCGCTAACTTCGTGAAAGCATAATTCCGTTAGTTTTCGATCAAATTTCATAATTTTGGTGGCGTTATGATCGGAAAAAGATTCTCTATCATTTCGGAAGAAAAAATTAATTTTTTTTTTTCCAAAAAAATTTCGACCCCAGGAACACTTTCCTGAGAAGGCCTGTCGACCCCCAAAGGGTTAAGGAAAAAATGTAAATTAGATTAGTCCTTTCAGACCCCAAAAATACACATACAAAAGCACTTACAATATTAAACTTACATATTTGTTCGATTTCCGAGGTGACCGAAACTCGGGGGTCCACTGTATATACGTTCGCACTCCCAGTGCCCCGAATATTTTGAAAAAAAAAAAAAAAATTTTTTTTTATAGAAATAACTACTCTGTTCTGGAAAACTGGAGGAAATAATATCTAGAACTGAGTACAGTGGAACCCCGGTTAACGAAAAAAATTCATTGCAGAAGCCTGCTCAAGTGCCATTACCGAACGAATTTACTTCCTTAAGAAAAAATGTCATTTGGGTTAGTCTATTTCAGACCTCCAAAAATACACTTCCACAAGCACTTACAATATTATACTTACATAATTGCACGATTTCCAGGGTGTTCGTTAACCGGGGTTCCACTGTATACTATAAACTCTAATCACACAATAGAGTAGAAAAGTAGTGTGAAGGACTTGGGAGTGTTAATGTCAGACAATCTCACCTTTAAGGATCACAAAAGTGTCACTATCACATCTGCAAGGAAAATACATAATAGGATGGATAATGAGAACCTTCAAAACAAGGGATGCAAAGCCAATGATGATCCTTTTTAAATCACTTATTCTCTCTAGGCTGGTTCCTGCTATGCACTAACATCTCCATTCAAGGCAGGTGCAATCGCAGATCTAGAGAATCTACAGAGAACCTTTACTGCACATACGTATAAGTTCCGTCAAACACTTTAATTACTGGGAACGCTTAGAGTCACTTGATCTGTACTCACTGGAGCACAGGCAAGAGAGAGAGATCTTAATGTACACCTGGAAAATCCTAGAGGGGCTGATCCTAAATCTGCACACAGAAATCACTCTATATGAAAGCAAAAGATTGGGCAGATGGTGCAACATACCCCCACTGAAAAGTAGAGGCCGGGGCCCAAGACTGTTCAACAGCCTTCCACCAGACATAAGGGGAATTACCAATAGACCCTTGGCTGCCTTCAAGAGGGAGATGGACAGATACCTAAAGTCAGTACTCGACCAGCCGGGCTGTGGTTCGTATGTTGGACTACGTTCGCCAGCCAACAGTAACAGCCTGGTTGATCAGGCTCTGATCCATCGGGAGACCTGGTCAAGGGCTGGGCCACGAGGGCATTGACTCCTAGAACACCCTCCAGGTAGGTAAGTAAGTTTATTCAGGTATGCAAAATTACAGTTACGTACATAGATTATCATACATAGCAGCATGTGTGTAGAGAACCTAGGATAACCCAAAAAAAGTCAGACAGAGTGACTTATTTCCATTGGAGTCCTTTACTTATTTCCATTGGGGTTCTTTACTTATTTCCATGGGGTCCTTTACTTATTTCCATTTGGGTCCTTTACTTATTTCCATTGGGGTGGGTAGACTGTATTTATCTTATTTACATTAATTTATGGTCTCACATAAGGATATTCCATAACTATCTAAGCTAACTAATAGAAATACAAATAATGCTGTGATTTGTATAGTACATTAATAAATCTCAGACAATATTTTCCACAGCCTTATTGGACTTTTTGCTTAAGTGTGAAGTTGGTCGTATAATAAATAAATGTGTCTATTTTACATCATTTGTTGGAATTTTGTCTGTCATTCCAGTCATGAATAATCAGTTGCTCAACATTTTACATTTTTCTCCATCAGACAACAAAATGGATGGTGACGATGCTATAAAAACTCCCATAGAGGAGGTCAGTGGTGGATGGTTGCACCAGCTAGTTGTGTATGCTGCCAGGTAAGATACTTTGAAAATTTAAGTGATTGAGGAAAAACATTGTAAAGAGGTATACCAAGACTTGAAAATACAGTAGAACCCCGATTTTTGTCCTTAATCCGTTCCAGAAGGTCGGTCGAAATCAGAAATGGACGAAAACTCGAAGTAATATTTCCCATGAGAAATAATGTAAATCCAGTTAATCTGTTCCAGACACCCAAAAATATTAACATATACATTTTATTGAGAATAACTATAGTTTTACATACAGAAAACAATGAGAAATATATATAGTAAATGACTAATTTTAATGGATAAATGAACATTAAATCACTATTACATTCGTTTATTGAAGACTCTTGTTGGTGTATGGAAGAAGGTGAGGAGGGGAGAGGGAGGAGAGGTTATTGTTTGGAAGGGGAATCTCCCTCCATAAGGACTTCAGGCATCAAAGCCCTATATGGGGTTACTTCCCTTCTTTGTCTTTTACTGGCACTAGGACCAGCTTGAGAGTCACTGGACCCCTGTCGCACAAAAAATCCGTCCATGCCTTACCACACTGTGTATGCCACTTTGCTTCTTGAATTTGTCGAACCAGCCTTTGCTGGCCTTAAATTCACTAACAGTAGCACTCGTTCCAGGCATTTTCTTTACGAGATCTGCATGCAACTGCCTTTCCTTTTCACAAATTATCCCCTCCACAACACTATCTCCCACTAACTGTTTTCGTTGATCCACACCAACAACAACTTCTCCACATATTCAATTGTTTGTGATCTCTGTTTCGTTAGCATATTTACCCCTTTCGCAACATCAGCTTCCTTGATTTCTACTTTCTTCACCAGGATGGAACTGATTGTTGATTTGGACTTGCCATACATCCTGGCCAGCTCGGCCACACATACGCCACTTTTGTATTTTGCTACAAGCTCTTTCTTGAATTTTATCATGTTTCTCACCTTCTTTACCAAAGGGCTGGCACTAGGAACTTTCTTTGGCCCAATAAACAAGCACAAAAAACAATGAATTATTACGGAATGTTTCGGATGAACGCGCGGAGTATTGCTCACTGAACGAGTGACAGAGGCAGACTGAGTCACGTACGTGTGAGTGGCCGCGTCCCGGGAGGGCGGACGCGTCTGATACGGACAATTTCCAAGCGGAGGTACGAAACCCGGGGTAAAATTTCGCCCAAAAAAGTGGTCGAAATCCAGGGTTCCATTATAATATTGTTTTTAAGTAAAATAAGTTAACAAGTTAGAAAATTTAAACAACAATTTTTTTTTTTTTTTAAATTGAAAAGTGCATTGAGTGTGAAAAATGGAAAACAGGAAGACAATGCTAGGAAGCAAGGAAAAGCAAGATAGATTAATAAATACTGTAAATATACAGTGGACCCTTGAAATTTGTCCCCCTTGAATATCATGAAATTTGAAAATCAGCAACTTTTTTCGCCAAAATATTGGCTTGATTTTCGTGATTTGGCTTAGAAATTGGCGGTTGTATGAAATGTGTCCTAGCGGCCTCCCAGCCGCCGTGGGCACACAAACACCATTCAGAGTCAGTCTGGCATTGTATCTCGGCGAGTGACGATCACCTCACGTTCATACGATACATTTCTTAATATTTCATTCGTTTTAGTGCTTGCAACTGCTAAATAAACCACCATGGGCCCAAAGAAAGCTCCTAGTGCCAGCTCTTTGCTAAAGAAGGCGAGAAACACGATAGAATTCAAGAAAGAACACACCAGACAGGGTACTTCCCCACACCAGGCAGGGTACTTCCCCACACAAACCAGCCAGGGTACTTCCCCACACAAACCAGCCAGGGTACTTACCCACACAAACCAGCCAGGGTACTTCCCCACACAAACCAGCCAGGGTACTTCCCCACAAACCAGCCAGGGTGCTTCCCCACACAAACCAGCCAGGGTACTTCCCCACACCAAGCTCAAACAAATGTCTTATTTTAGGTTAAATGTTTAATTTTAGGTTAATATAGACATTTTCATTACTCCATCTATGCTATTTTCTTCAAAATCATATAGCATATAAACATTGATACAATGTTTATATGCTATCGAGTGGTGAGTCGGGTGGAGAGTAAACATTACGTTTTCTCTGATGCAGCGTTAGAGAAAACTGTAAATCTGGCGTCTGGTGCAGTAACTGCCCTTCATGCGTGTTTGTTTACAATTCTTGGCCTTTGTTTATGATGGCATCTAAAGGTAGTTGTTAGAAACGATTAAATTCAGTGAACATGGTAATAATATGGCTGTGTAGTGTAGCCCAGGGGGGGGCTACATACGTGTACCTACGTCTACAGGCTATCTACACTGAATTCATACAAATAAATACTACACACCTCTCTCCCTACATTAAGACTACAAATATTTTAAAGTAAGTAATGAATGTACTGTGGCAGTAAAAGACAAAGAAGGGAAGTAACCCCGGAAAAGGACTTGGTACCTGAAGTCTGTGGAAGGGGATTCCCCTTCCAAACAATAGTAACTCTTCCATCCTCTACCCTCCTCCCGTCTTCCACTCATCAACAACTCTTCAATAAAGGTAAGTGTCATTTTATTATTGTTTTATTCTTCATATCTCATTGTTTTCTGTGTAGATAAATGTACATTTTGTGTAAAAAAAATATTTTTTTAATACTTTTGGGTGTCTGAAATGGATTAATTTGATTTGCACTATTTCTTATGGGGAAAATGGTTTTGAAAATCGTGAATTTTGAATTTCGGCAGACTCTCTGGAACGGATTAATCACAAATTTCAAGGGTCCACTGTATATAAGATTATGTGTGTGTGTGCATACATGCAGACATGCATTATACACACACATGCACACTTTTTTTTTTTTTTAACCTCTACAGCCACTTCCTACCAAGGCAGGATGACCCAAAGCAGAAAACACATTCACCATCATTCATTTATATTATACAGTCATCCCTCACTTAATGACCAGGATAGGGACTAAGAATAGTTTAATTATGATTAGTAGATCTAATTTTCCCATAAGATTCCATGTCATAACTTGAGATGTAGATAGGACAGTAATTTCCCATATGTAAAATGAGTTTTTCACATTAAGAATATCTAAGTTTCCTATAAGAGTTCATATTATAACTTGAGATTTGGACTGTGCTGAAATTCATGATAGTCAATTACCGACTGCTACAACAACTCAGTCAAAGAGTCTTCATAGTTTTCTTCGTGATCCTGATAGTTCCTTACTGACTGAAAGACAGTATCTAGCTCTTGAGCAATGTGTTTGTTCTCACAGCTTGTATCAGAGAGTTATAACAGTGCTGCGGAATGTGAAGTTCAGATTCAGTCCTGATAGCTTTGTGCATTACGTATTAACGTAGCTGAGCGGTCAAGACACTAGTAAACCTGTCACTCCTGTCTGGAATCCAGTCATAATTGCACACAGGATAGTGTACTATCCCTGTGATGGCTCTTGTTCAAGTGGTAGTTCCTCTCCAGGGGACGCCTTGTTGAGTAAAGACTACTTGAAATGAGTTATGCCATCTCTTGTTGTCACATGCCGCCTGCAGAAAGACGTTTCTGTGGCTAGTGCTTACTAGAGTGTCTGTTGTTGTTGTGTTCCAGATAGTGATATTATCCTAGTTGACAGTAAATCCCTGTAAAGTAAATCGTTGTTTGTCGAGTAATTATTGTATGTTGTAAGAGATAGTAGATCCGTTTCTCCCTTGCTAGTATTTAATGTTATAGTGTTATCTATTTCACCCGGGGAGAGTCCTTCCACTCCACCGAGCTTGTTCATTCCTTCAGTAGGAAAGTGATCCCAGTCATTAGTTCATACAGAAAACTCAGTTTAAGAAATTAGTTGTATGTGCTAGCCGAGTCCTTACTAAGGCTGAACGCAATTATACAGTCACGCAAATCCAATGTAGTTGCTGATGCTTTATTGCGTCATGTCAGTGTAGTAACTGCTGATCCTCCATTTAGTGCTGAGGATGTAAAGACTGCTCAAAGAACAGATCCCATGTGGTCTGGTGTGATTCGATTCCTGCACTAAGGTCAGTAGATAGAGTAAAAGTCATGATGCTCCCATAGCTATACAGTGGTCCCTCAGTTTTCGCCAAAAATTCGTTCCAGAATGCTGCTCAAGTGCCATTACCGAACGAATTTACTTCCTTAAGAAATAATGTCACGTAGGTTAGTCAATTTCAGACCCCCAAAAAATCACTTGCAACAGCACTTATGAAAATACACTTACATAAATGTTCGAGTTTGGAGATACACGAAAACCGAGGGACCACTGTACAGTTACAAATGCTTTTCATTGCTTCAAATAAATAGTGGGTGTCCCAAAAAAATGTCTACACTTTTTTCCCATATTTTCCATAGCTCTGTAACATTTTTGTTTTAGGTGAAAATTAGCCTTAGAAATGGATAATGACAGACTTATGTTTGAACAACAGAAATTTGTACTGAAGTGGTACTGGAAATGTGAAAATGTAAATGGAGTACAAGTGTATGTACACTTTTTTTGGGGACACCCTGTATAACAGCAGTGCAGTATTATCTTTATAAATTTTGGCTTTTCAGAAATCCATGGGAGTTTTGTTGGTACCTTCTACTCTGTCTTTCACCCATGTTCTTCATCTCGGCTATACTCTCCTGGAAACTGGCTAAAGCACTCGAGGCTCAAGAAAAGGTAACGTCTTGTACCTAATTTGTAATAGTCTAAAAAGCTTGCAAATACTGTACATGTTTGGTAAATAAAGCACTGAAGTGGTGATTGTTTGGCATGCTCTACAGAAGATGCACACAGCAAATTCAATTTTGTAATTGTGATGAATCTGTTTTAACGTTTTGGAGCTATGACTGGATAGTACAACCAGTTGTAAATTGTTTGGTAGACTCGAAATAATGTTGTCTTTTCATAAAACTGTGACTAAATAAATGCACTGCCTCATTCCTCAATACAGTATTTTGATTTCTTTTGAACTTTGTATTCCTGGAATTAATCAGCAAAAATTTGTTTGAGAAATATAGAGTTGATACATATACTGACAGCAACTGTTGTATTCTTTATCTCTATCTTGAATTTAAAATGTGGTTTTAGTGACCGTTTCTTCAATTTTTAGCATGATTCAAATTGCACATACTGGTGCATTGTGTACTGATTCATAATGTACACACATGCTTTAATTATTGTATTTTTCACTTATAGTGGCATAACTTGTGTGGTCTTGTCTCCTACTGGTGGAATGGGAGAGCTGCTAAGATAGACCCATGTTCTATCATTTTATTTAGCTAATTATTTACAAGTAATTGCAGTGAAAAGAACTTACTGAATGTACTTTCATGATATATGGTACAATTTCAAGGTCATCTGTACGCTATCAGAAGAGGGTATGCATTGTTATACACTACATATTTTATGGTGTGGTTGATTAGAGTATGAAGTACTAATAGATGTAAATATGGGAACATAAGATTGGCAGTAAAACTTCATTTGAGATGATGTTTTGTTTATATGAAATCTAATAGATGCACAGGGCCTAGCCACAACTAAAGGAAAAGAAACTGAAGTGAACCCAAACAGAATGGGAGTGTGGGAGAGATTCACAAAGGGCAGTGTGTTACTACCTAATTAATAGTGTTCTAATTTATTTACCAGTGTTGAAGTATTTAATGGCAACAACTTCTGTACTTCTGTATGTAGTAGGTTGGTAGACAGCAACCACCCAGGGAGGTACTACCATCCTGCCTATTGCATGTGAAATGGAAACCTGTATTTATTTTACACAATGGTAGGATTGCTAGTGTGTTTTCTTTATGTCTCATCAACACACAACAAAACAGGTACATCTTGGTACTTCTACTTACACTTAGGCACACTACATATACATGTACACTTATAACACTGCGCTAGCCAAGGACTCGAACCTATGTTGTACTGGCCCACCTCGTGGTGAGCAAGAACCACATGACGCTTTAACCCGGGTTAAAGCGTCATGTGGTTCTCGCTTACCACGAGGCGTGCCAGTACAACATGAATTCGAGTCTTTGGCTTGCGCAGTGTTGTCATTGATCAATACCACTCGTTCGTGGTTACAATAATATGTATGTACACTTATATGTATTCACACCGATATGAGTTTTTTCTATTTTCTAAATAGTTCTTGTTCGTATTTATTTCTTTTGATCTCCATAGGGAAGTGGAAAATAATCTTTCCTCTGTAAGCTATGCATGTCATAAGAGGCGACTAAAATGCTGGGAGCAGTGAGCAAATAACCCCTTCTCCTGGAGCATACCTGGAGGAGGTTTTAGGGGTCAACGCCCCCGTGGCTTGGTCTGTGATCATGCCTCCCGGTGGATCAGGGCCTTATCAACCAGGCTGTTACTGTTGGCCACATGTAAACTGACGTATGAGCCACAGCCTGGCTGGTCAGGAACTGGCTTTAGGTGCTTGTCCAGGACCGTCTTGAAAACAGCCAGGGGTCTTTTGGTAATCCCCCTTATGTATGCTGGGAAGCAGTTGAACAGTCTTGGGCCCCTAACATTTATTGTGTTGTCTCTTAGTGTACTCATGGCACCCCTGCTTTTCATTGGGGGGATGTTGCATCTCCTGCCAAGTCTTTTGCTTTCATAGGGAGTGATTTTCGTGTGCAGATTTGGGATTAGTTCCTCTAGGATTTTCCAAGGGTATACTATCCTGTATCTTTCTCGCCTGTGTTCCAGGGAGTACAAATCAAGGGACTTCAACCATTCCCAGTAATTTAAGTGCTTTATCATGCCTATACATGCCGTGAAAGTTCTCTGTATATACTCCAGGTCTGCAATTTCGCCTGTCTTGAAAGGGGTCATTAATATATAGCAGTACTCCAGCCTAGAGAGAACAAGCGATTTGAAGAGAATCATCATGGGCTTGGCATTCCAAGTTTTGAAGGTTCTCATTATCCATCCTATCATTTTCCTAGCAGATGTGGTAGATACATTGTTGTGATCTTTGAAAATGAGATCCTCTGACATTATCACTTCCAGGTCCTTCACATTAGTTTTTTGCTCTATTGTGTGGCTGGAATTTGTTTTATACTCTGATACAATTTTAGTTTCTTCAAGTTTTCCATAGCAGAGTAATTGAAATTTGTCTTCATTGAACTTCACATTGTTTCTGCACCCGATGCAAAGATTTCGTTGATGTCCGCTTGGATGCTTGCAGTGTCTTTGATGGATGACACTGTCATGCAAATTCAGGTGTCATCTGCTAAGGAAGACACTGTGCTGTGGCTTACATCTCTGTCCATGTCAGATATGAGGATGAGGAACAGGATGGGAGCGAGTATTGTATATGCAACAGAGCTTTTCATGGTAGCTGCCTCTGTCTTTACTCTGTTTACTATTGCTCTTTGTGTTCTGTTTGTTAGGAAGTTATAGATTCGTCTACTAACTTTTCCTGTTATTTTTTTTATCACGTATTTTGTGTGCTATTACACCATGATCGCACTTGTTGAAGGCTTTCGCAGTCTGTGTATACTACATCTGCATTTTGTTTGTCCTCCAGAGCATCCAAGACCATGTCATAGTAGTACAGTAATTGGGAGACCTGCTCTAAACCCATGCTTCCCTGGGTTGTGCAGCTGATGAGTATCTAAATGGGTGGCAATCTTGCTTCTTAGAACCCTTTCAAAGATTTTTATGATGTGGGACGTTAGTGCTATTGGTCTGTAATTCTTTGCAATTGCTTTAATAAAGCTGGGATGTTTGAATGTGCATGGATGTAGTGTAGATGATAAGAAAGAAGATTGCCATGTTATGAATGAAGTTTGATGTCCTAGCTCTAAGTGAAACAGAGCTGAGGGAGGTAGGGGAGTGTCTATGGGAAGAAATAAATGGGATTAGGTCAGGAGTATCTGAGAGAGTTTAGAGTTAAGGAAGGGGTAGCAGTAATGTTGAAGGATCAGTTATGGAAGGAGAGGAAGAAATATAAATGTATAAATTCAAGGATTATGTGGATTAAAATAAGGGTCGGATGCAAAAAGTGGGTTATAATAAGTGTTTCTGCACCTGGAGAAAAGAGGAATGTAGAGGAGAGAGAGAGATTTTGGGATATGTTAAGTGAGTGTTGAGGAAGTTTTGAACTAAGTGAGGGAGTACCTAATTGTGGTAGGTGACCTAAATGCTAACATGGGAAAAATGGTTATAGAGGGTGTGGTAGGTAAATTTGGGGTAAATGATAATGGGGGGCCTTTGAGTGAACATTGTATAGAAAGGGTTTTGGTAATAGGGAATATATATTTTAAGAAAAAAAGGATAAATAAGTGTACGAGATGGTCATATAGGGCGGGATGGCAGTAGTTTGTTGGACTATGTATTGGTAGATAAAAGACTAATGGGTAGACTTCAGGATCTGCATGTTTATAGAGGGACCATAGATATATCAGATCATTTTTAAGTTGTAGCTACAGTGAGAGTAAAAGGTAGATATGATACAAGGAAAATGGAATCAGCAACTAAGAGAGAGAGGTGAAGGTTTATAAATTAAAGAGGAGGCAGTTAGGGTAAGATATAAACAACTATTGGAAGATAGATGGGCTAGTGAGAGTATAGGCAATGAGGTCAAAGAAGTATGGGGGTAGATTTAACAATGTAGTGTTAGTTTGCAGCAGAAGTGTTTGGCTACAGGGAAGTGGGTGCGGAAGAAAGATGAGCGATTGGTGGAATGATGAGGTAAAGAGAGTGGTAAGAGAGAAAAGTTAGCATATGAGAGGTTTTTAGAAAGTAGAAGTGATACAAAAGGAAGGAGTATATGGAGAGAAAAAGAGAGGTTAAGAGAGTGGTGAAGGAATGTAGAAGCAGAGCAAATGAGTGGGTGTGATGCTATCAACAACTTTTGCTGAGAATAAAAAAAAGTTTTGGAGGTTAATAAGTTGAGAAAACTTAGGGAATGAATGGATATGACAGTTAAAAATAGAGGAGAGGAGAGTTATTAGGTGGAGAATTGGAAGTATTGGGAAGATAGAGGGAATATTTTGAGGAACTGTTAAATGTTGATGAAGGTAGGAAAGCTATGATTTGGAGCAATGAGCAGGGAGGTATAACATCTTGTAGGAGTGAGGAAGAACCATTTGTGAGTGTGGGGGAGGTGCATAAGGCAATAGGTAGAATGAAAGGGGGTAAAGAGCCTGGGATTGATGAGATAAAGACAGAAATGTTAAAAGCAGGTGGTGATATAGTTTTATAATGGTTGGTGCTTTTATTTAATAAACATAAGGAAGAAAGGAAGGTACCTAGGGATTGGCAGAAAGCATGCATAGTTCCTTTATATAAAGGCAAAGAGTGCAGAAATTATACAGGAATAAAGCCTGTTGAGTATACCTGGTAAAGTACAGTGGTACCTCGAGTTACGATGGTCCCCAAAATCGCCCTTTTATGTAAGTTTATTTTTTTAAATGCTTTTGTAAGTATATTTTTGGGGGTGTAAAAGGACTAGTCTATTTTACATTATTCCTTATGGGGATAAATTCGTTTGGTAATGGCACTTGAACAGCATTCTCGAACGAAAAAATATCGTAACTCGATGTACCACTGTACATGGTGGAGTTATTATTGAAAGAATTAAGAGTAAGACGGAGAGCAGAATCACAGATGAACAAGGAGGCTTTAAGAAGAGTAAGGGGGTGTAGACCAAATATTTGCAGTGAAGCATATAGGTGAACAGTACAGTGGTACCTCGAGTTACGATGGTCCCCAAAATCGCCCTTTTATGTAAGTTTATTTTTTTAAATGCTTTTGTAAGTATATTTTTGGGGGTGTAAAAGGACTAGTCTATTTTACATTATTCCTTATGGGGATAAATTCGTTTGGTAATGGCACTTGAACAGCATTCTCGAACGAAAAAATATCGTAACTCGAGGTACCACTGTATTTAGATAAGGGGAAAGAGATTTTTGTTGCAGTTATGGATTTGGAAAATGCATATGATAGAGGGTGTAGGGAAGCAATGTAGCAGATGTTGGAAATGTATGGAATAGGTGGTAGATTAATGAAAACGGTTAAGAGTTTTTATGAGGATTGTGAGGCTTAGGTTAGCGTATGTAAGAGAGAGGGAGATTATTTCCCAGTTAAAGTAGGTCTTAGACAGGGATGGATGATATCACCATGGTTGTTCAATATATTTATAGATGGGGTTGTAAGAGAAGTGAATGCTTGGGTGTTGGCAAGAGGTGTAGGATTAAGAGATAAAGAATCTAACACAAAGTGGGAGTTGTCGCAGTTGCTTTTTGTTAATAACACTGTGCTTTTGAGAGATTCTGAAGCAAAGTTGCAGAGGTTGGTGGATGACTGTGGAAGGGTATGTAAAAGAAGGAAATTAAAAGTGAACATAGGAATGAGCAAGGTGATGAAGATAAGAAATTTTTGTAATGGAAGATTGGATATCAGATTGGAGGGAGAGAGTATGGAGGAAGTGAATGTATTCAGATATTTGGGAGTAGACTTGTCAGCAGATAGGTTTGTGAAAGACGAAGTGAATCATAGAATTGATGAAGGGGAAAAAGTGAGTGGTGCACTTAGCAGTCTGTGGAGACAAAGATCGTTATCCATGGAAGCAAAGAGGGAAATGTATGAGAGTATAGTGGTACCAATGCTCTTGTATGGGTGTGAAGCATGTGTGATGAATGTTGCAACCAGGATAATTTGGAGGCAGTGGAGATATCATGTCTGAAGGCAATGTGTGAGGTGAATGTTATGCAGAGAATCTGTATCTTGGAGATTAGAAGGAGGTGCAGGGTTTCTGAAAATATTATCCAGAGGGCTGAGGAGGAGTTGTTGAGTGAGGTGGTTCAGACGTTTAGAGAGGATGGAACAAAATAGAATGACTTGGAGGGCGTGTAAATATGTAGTGGAAGGAAGGGGGGATAGGGTCATCCTAGGAAAGTTTGGAGGGAGGGAGTAAAGGAGATTTTGTGTGCGAAGGGTTTGGACTTTCAGCAAGCGTGCGTGAGCATGTTAGATAGAAGCAAGTAGAGACAAATGATTTTTATGACTTGACATGCTGTTGGAGTGTGAACAAAGTAACATTTATGAAGGGATTCATGAAAACTGGTTAGCCAGAGTTGAGGCCTGGAGGTGGGAAGTACAGTGCCTGCACTCTGAAGGAGGGGGGGGCATTCATATGCTGCAATTTTTTTAACTGTAGTGTAGGTGCACTTCTGGCAAGACAGTGATGGAGTGAATGATAATGATAGAATTTCTTCATTTTCAGGTCACCCTGCCTTGGTGGGAAATGGCCTATGTCAATAAAAAATGTAAAAAAGCTTATGTACATTTCCACCCAAATCTACTTATTGTTTGATTATAATTTTAGCATCTTTTTAAATCAACAGTGTTGTATGCATTGTTTGTATAATGTAGGAGTTGTTTGTGTTGTGAATATGGCATGATTATTTAATCATGAATACAGGTGTTGCATTCAAATTATATTATGTATATTACACTTTAGAATAGAAAAGGAGGGAGGGGAAGATGGGTGGCAGATTGAGGCATCTTTTATGACATAGAACTTTATCTTGTTTTTTAACACCAGCCATCTCCTACTGAGGTAGGGAGACCCAACAAAAGAAGAAAACACTTTCACTGTCACTCTTTGTGTGACAGCTTGCCAGAAGCAAGCTGACATTACAGTTCAGATGACCTTCCAAACTGTAACATCTTTTCCCACCAACAGAATTCAAGTCTGGCTAACCAGTTTCCCTTGAATCTCCTCACAAATATTACCTTGCTCACACTCAAACAGCTTGTCAGATCATAAAACCACTTGTCCCTACTCCTATCTAACACACTCACACAAGCCTGTTGGATGTCTAAACACCTAGCACTCAAAACCTCCTTTACTCCCTCCCTCCATCCTTTCCTTTAGATGACCCCTACCCCTCCTTTACTCCCTCCCTCCATCCTTTCCTTTAGATGACCCCTACCCCTCCTTCCCTCCACCCCAGATTTATATGCATATTTTTCTCCAGTCTCTCTAAATGTCCAAGCCACCTCAACTACCCCTCCTAAGCTCTCCGACTAATACTTTTGGTAACTCCACACCACCTGATCTTCAAACTCCAAATTCTCTTCATAATATTCACACTCACATTGCCCTCAGACACAACATCTTCACTGCCTCCAGCCTTATCCATGAATGCAAAAAGGAAAATGTACCAGAGTATATGGTATCAATAATTATAGGGATGTGAAGCATGGGTTTTCAGTGTTACAGCAAGGAGGAGGCTGGATGCAGTGGAAATGTCATGTTTGAGGGCGTTGTGTGGTGTGAATATTATGCAGAGAATTCAGATTGTGGAAATTAGAATTTGTAAGGTTACTAAAAGTATAATTCAGAGGGCTGAGGAGGGGTTGTTGAAGTGGTTTTGGCATTATAAAGAGGATGGAGCACAACAAAATGATTAGGAAGGTATAAAACTCTGGGATGGAAGGAAGGAGGGGTTAGGGTCATCCTAGGAAGGGTTTGAGGGAGGAGTAAAGGAGATTTTGAGTGCTAGGTGCTTGAACATCCAACAGTCTTGTGTGATCGCATTAGGAAAGAGTAGAGGCAAGTGGTTTCTTGACCTGATGTTCTGTTGGAGTGTTAAGAAGGTAGCATTTATGAAATGATTCAGAGGGTAACTGGTTAGCCAGATTTGAGTCCTGGAGGTGGGAAGTACAGTGCCTACGCTCTGAAGAAAGGAGGATAACGTTGCAGTTCAGAGGCTATCTGAACTGATGTCAGCACACCTCTGGCAAGGCAGTGTTTGAATGAATGATGGTAAATAAGTTTCCTCTTCTTTAGGGCCACCCTACCTCAGTGGATGATGGCCAGTGTGTTTAAAAAATACTGAATGTTGTAGATGTCTAACACACCACTCTGGTGTTGGCTTAATTGCATATGTTAACATTCATTTTTTCCTTTGAAAGAATTTACCACTTGTCTAGTTCTGTATTAGTATCACTATTAGAGATCATCATTTCTTTTCTTTTTTTCACTAATAAAATGCTTGGTTTTTAAAGTTTTGAAAAAGGAGTCTGGTGTATGGGCAATCCTCAAGAAAATTTTGGCTATAAATCCTAGTGTAGTAAAGCATTAATAATGAATTAGCAGTAACTCAAAACAGAACCAGGTTGTCCATTCATCCTTTCAGCAGGACAAATGGAAGACAATAACAGTTTTATACTGTAGAGACAAACCAACTATGGAGTTGCATGCAAATTATCTATAACAGTCAATAACCCAATCAGAAGCCAAACTTGGAAGAAGATCACAGCTAGAGTATACACATTACTTATAAGTATCTGCATCAAAGTATAATACTGTACATGAAGGTGAAATGTGTAGAAATATGTATATAGGGAATTATGAGGATAAGTATACTATCCAAACTCACTACACAAAATATGCATCATTAATAGAAACTGCAAATAACTTCTGATGTTAACTAATTAAAATGGTGCTAACTTATAATAAAAAAAATAGAACTCAGCGTAAGGAGGAAGTGTATATAAGCTGCAGCCATTATGCACTTCAGTACCATCAAACATAATCAGGGAACCTTCAGCATTGCATAACTACTGTACTTACTAAAAGTGTTAGTCACAAATGGTGAAAAATTTAAGAATGTCTCCCACAATTCTGTTCTGTTTAGGTTGACCTTGCTGCCTTCTCCTTTATTTAAAAGCATTAACCTTGTGTGCCACTTATATTTTATAGTCTTTACAAGTGAAATGTTGTCTGAAAGTCTACTTGTTGGTGTTGTCATATTTTATTGTAGGTAATGTTTAATGTCCATTTCAGAATGAAAGTGTTAAAAAAATTGCAAATTGACTCGTAAATTAATATACTATTGGGAATCTGATAAGATTTCATCTAGTGGTGTAAGTGGAAATGATTTAGAGTTTTAAAGTAGGTCATGGCTATGGTGAAGTAAAAGTATGAATAAAGTGTGAGAGGTTTTTATCTTAATAATAGAAATCTGCAGAAATATGCCAGAAGCATCTTGAGAATAGTTGCTGAATAAATCAGAAGCCCTATAGGATAGAGAAGATTAATTGTCTTCAGTAATCAGATTCTTTTAATAAATAAAGGAGCACTGATTTTAGTGATATTATTTTTCCAGGCATTTTTAAAGAGAAGAACGTACAGTAGTGTGTTCGTGCGAAACAACGTGGCAGCTTCCACCCAGCCAGATGGCAGTGAAATGAAGATGGACCATATACTAAGTGAATCTAAAAAAAATAACTAAAATTATATAATGTTTAGACAGTGTAAAAATTATTTTTTATTCAAACATCAGAGTTTATTTACAGTGCTTGTCATTAAAGTACACCACCCGCCTCCCCCTCAAAAACCATGACCACAAAATAGGTCATCCCTTGTGCCTTAGGACATCCTTTAACCATCTAGGAAGTGATTAACACATATTCTTCAAAGTTTCCCAGATTTGAAGCCACTGAACAAATTTTACAGTATACAAAGAAGCACTGTCTTGCATAAAATCCTTGCACCACACTGCATGAAAGATATGGGCAAATGATGATAAAGCAGTCCTAGATATGTTATTACAGTTAACATTAGCAGGGACATTTTTTGAGGCTTCTCTGGATGTGCTTTTGGTGTGGGCATGTCATCAACACTGTCCTCAAGGAACTAATGCAATCATGTTCTCACTGGATTCTCGCACACATATCAGTGGCATCTTACCATTTGCTTCATTTGATGGCCTGCCTTATGTAATCTGATGATCTTTGCAATTGTCTTTTGTGTCATCGGCTTACTCCTGCCCATATTAATTCGTCAATAGTAAGATGTCTGACAAACTTGACCTTCAAAACCACACAGTGCAGGGGTACCATGGACACAAAACCGTCCCCCACACAATATTAGAAAGCACTGAAGATGCAGTCAGGAGCCTTAGGGACTCCTGAGATGGCCTGCTTTGAGTTGCAAGGCCAGCATAACTCTCTCTCATTGACAGATCTACGAGGGTAGAGTATTACTTTGAACATTGAACTATTGTGAGTGCCTTCTATCTGGTGTACTTTAGCGATGAGCACTGTATATGGGAGCCAAGAAAAAAGGGAAATTCTCAGTATGGTACATACAGTTTTTCATGCAAAAAAAAACATTTGGAAAGAAGGTAATGTACCAAAGATTGAAAGGATTGTTTTAGTTTCACTTTATAGGAAATATAGTGAAAGCTTTAATTTACTAACTATAGAAGCACAGAAGTCTTAAATATTAGTTTCATAACTATAGATATATTAGCATGTTTATTGCAGATGTTAAAGCATTTACCAGGATGATGCCAGAGACAAATAAAAAAAAAATCCCAAATAATGTAGTGAAATAGAAGCAAGAACAATGGAAGGGAATAATTGTAAATTTCATGAGTATCATGATAGGTGAAATGTTGAAAAGAAAAAGAAAACAATATTGGTTTGAAATAAAAAAAGATTATTACTGCTGCATGAGTTAATAAGGCTGGAAAGGAGATTGTGTTAGGATAGCACTTAAATTATATAAATGCTTCAGCAAAGTTAAGTTAGTGTTAGAAATTTTTGCCAGGTTATGAGATTTATTTCAAAGTCCACTAAAACAGTGGTGCCTTGTGTTGCCATTGTTGTGTGACTGGACACATGATGGGGTACTGTGAATGCTTTTGATCAGAGTATAAATGCAAAGAAAGATAGAAGTAAAGAATATTACAATAAGTAGATGTATAGTAGCTTTGGTCAAAAAATTACTTGAAATAACTTAGAGTATGTGCTTGAGAGAATATTATCCATATAAGCTAAGTGTTGTGATTATTAAATGATTCCTCTACTAGCCTTTTATACAGACAGTGGAAAAAAAATTTATCTGTGTTAATGAAAAGTTGAAATATGAATTACGGTTAAACGTAAAATAAAGACATTGCACTCTAAATATTTTTGATAATTGTTCACCAAAGATTATAAAATTGAAAATGGGTCATCAGAAAGAATATTAAAGAATAATGAGTTTTGCATGCATTACATGCTTACTGTATTGCGTATAATAAACTAACAACTTACATGAACTAACTAGGAAAAATGGGAATACTGATATATGGGGGTTAGTAAATGTGAAATGTAAGAGTATGTTGATGAGACTGAATTTTAAGTTACAGTGGGCCCTCGGTTTTCGTCGATAATTCTTTCCAGAATGTTGTTCGAGTGCCGTTACCGGACAAATTTGTTCCCATAAGGACGAATGTAAATTAAATTAATCCATTTCAGACCCCCAAAAATACACTTACAAAGGCACTTACAAAAATACACTTACAAAAATACACTTACATAATTGTTCTGGGAGCTGTACAAAAACCGAGGGTCCACTGTATTTATGTGGAGTTAGGAGGATAAATAAAGTGGGAAATAAGGAGAATAATACTTACCCAGAGTATGGGTAGTATTCTATATGTCAGGGTAATATTCTCATTGTTGAACAAACTCAGCTAATTTAATATAGTACAGGTCGGCCATCACTAATCCGGCAATCAGTAATCCGGTTCCATCGGTAATCCGGCACTAATTTCGGCTAGCATAATTTCAAATTTCCAGGGTCACCACACCAACCTACTGCTACTGTTTGGTGGCGCTACTTGTTATAACCTGGTTGCTTTTAGCCCTAGCCATGGTTCCAATGAATAAAAAAATGCTTCTTGTTGAGTAAAGCACATACACCATACATTGTCCATAAAAGATAAAGTGGCTTTGAAGCCACTGTCGGTTGCCATGAACTCAGCTCACTCAGATAAGCTGTGACTGGTAAATTTGGGCTTACATGTGAGAGAATAGGTCTGTGGTAAGTGTGCACTATATAAAAAAAATATCCTGCAGCATGCAGTGTATAATGAGAAAAAAACTGCGACCATAATGTAAAATAGCGACTTAGTGGCGGCTAACTGCGCAAAGTAAAATTTTTTTTTTAAAAATACGAAAATTGAGCTAATCATATAAAAAAAAAAATAGCTTAACACTTTGTCAACACTCTGGTATAAGAATCATTGTTGTACTATATTCCTAAAAGGAATTATAGTCATTTATAACATATAGGTGACACTGCCACCCATAGCATGCGTGCTCACATGTCAGTTTTCAGATTTTTTCAGATTTTTTTTAAAATTTATTTCTTTTATTATTCTTTCTAATATAGTAGACCGTTATTTAACACAGTAGTTTCGTTCCTGAAAACGCCATGTTAGGTAAAACCGTGTTAGATAAACTGAAGAACTTATGAGAATAATAGGGTTACGTTCCTGGGAGCCCCCAAAAAGCCAAACAGCTTTTTTTTTAGACCAACAGATCTTACAAAAATAAAAGTGAATATGTAATTGTAGTTCATTGTCGTGATATATTACTGCTTAAGACTACAAATGCAGTATAAATAATAGTATTTCTTACCTTAAATTGTGGGTAATGGTGTTTGTGGATGATTGTGAAGAGAGTGGATATGCATGGTGTGGCCCTACTGGGCTAAGGTGGATGGTTGTTGGTTGTCCTCAAAAGTGGATGGTAGGGGTTCTTGTACTAAAGTCGATAGTTGTGTTGGAGTGTGTATAAATTCTGTAATGGATCTCTGGGCTCTTTTACCTTGCAGTACATTATACAGCTGACAGTAAGGCATCATCAGCTGGTCTAGACCCCGTTTCAAAGCACTGCTTCTAGATTTGTCAGGGTCCTCTTCAGTGAAAAAGTCTGCTAGTTTAGCAGCAACATGGAACTGCTCACGTAACTGCTGCAATGTTAACTGTTTTTCTTCAGGTTGTTCTTCTTCTGTTATGTGGCTCCCTTGTATCTGTGCATCGAGCTCTGCCAACATTTCCTCTGGACTCCTGTCTTCATCATCATCATCTTCTAAGAGCTCATTCACATCATCTTCACTCATATCTTCAAAACCATCACCTGGTAATCTCTTTGCCAGCTGAACAATTTCCTGAACCTGACTCTCAAGCAAGGGAAAACCAGTGAAAGAATTAACTACAGAAGGCCATAACTTTCCCCAGCAACAAGTTTTCAGTTTTATTTACTTGTTGTGATCTACGTGTCATTCTTTTCATGAGATGACATCTTGGGTTATTCATTACACAAGCTCGTATATTTACCTTGTTCTTGTGGTCTGTTTTTGGCTCGCACAGTAACACCTTTTGCAACATCAGCTTGCTTAATTTCTTCCTTCTTAAGCAGGATAGAAGCAATAGTTCTTTTTAATTGTATGAACTGACGCTTCATTAAGGCCATAGGCCTTTACTATATCCACCACACTTGAGCCACTCTTAAGCTTGTCTAATATCTTGATTTTCTTTGTAACATCTAGACTTAAATGCTTAAACCTTTTCTTGCCACTTTCAGCAAAACTTGTATGCCTACTGTGTGCCATGATTGCTTGGCAGATTTAAGATATGGCAATTAAAAGATCTAAACTCAACCCACAAACAAAAATAAACACAGCTAGCTCCTAGCAGAGGATGGTTCTACACGCGTATGAACCGAAGGCTAGGACAAGGGTGGCGGGGATGGCGGTAGATCTCCCCCGTTGACTCAGTGGTCTAACCCACAGCCAGAAGTATCCCGCGGGCGATGCTCCAAATTTTTTCCTCTCCCGCAAACTGAACCGTGTTAAGTAAATTTTACGAAGTGTTGTATAAAATTGTGCCGCAATTCTTCAATACATGTAGTGCTATAACCAAAATATGCCAAATAAACCCATGTTAAATAATGGTCTACTGTATAATAATTCACGATTTGGCATCATAACAGAGTGGGTGGAGCTAATACAGAGTCTGAGAGCCAATCAGGAACCAACTGTCTGGGAACATTTGCTTAGGTCAGCAGGAATTCCTGAGTCTCGTGATGCGGGGGAATATGCTTTATTATTACACTAATATCAACACTATGGGTTATTTACCTATCACAATTAATCTGAGATAATAAACAATATAAATACAGTCAAACCTCCATTTTCGTGTATCTCCGTTTTCGGTGATTTCAGTTTTTGGGCACTTTTTTCGTGGGAATATTACCTCCATTTTTGGTGATTGGCTCCATTTTCGTTTATGGTACGGAACCTGTCCAGTGCCCAGCGCACATACAAAGCCCGCCTCCCATGCACATTCTCAGGCAGTGTAGCATTGTTTCTGGTTGAGTGAACATTATCCTGCGAGTTCATACAAAACATTTCTTAACAATCCATTGTTTTTGGCCCTTGATTATTGTGTGTGACTGCTAAATAAGCCACCATGGGCCCAAAGAAAGCTCCTAGTGTCACTCCTTTGGTAAAGAAAGTGAGGAACACCATAGAATTAAAGAAAAAAATCGTAGCAAAGTAACAAAGTGGAGTCGATAAAGGCTATAGCACCAGCCAGCAATAAAGTGTAGCATTAACAGTGTAGCAAGTAAGTTAAGCCATTAATCGATAGAAAAATGACGACACGAAACTTAACTCTATTGTTTGTTTGAGGAATATAGGGGCACTGAGACCAGAGCCGCCCTCTGCCAACATCTCCTCCAAGGTAAGTGTAAATATTTCTTATTTATATAAGTGAATATTTCTTATTTATAAATTAAAGTGTAAATATTTATTTATAAATTAAAGTGTAAATATTTCTTATTTATAAATTATGTACATTGTGTGTATAGAGGTAGGTGGTGGCGGCCTGCTGCTGCCGCCGACCACCACCAGCAGTGTATGTATGGCTTATGGTCAGTGGCCCTTAAACCCAACAACAAAAACACTACTGCCAGTTCTCTCATACATAATGACATATTTTATTCATTCTAGAGTATATATCATGTTTCTATGTTATTAATATTGTTTATTATGTCATATTAGATGAATTGTGATAGATAAATAAGCCGTAGAGCTGATATTAGTGTCAAATTGAAGCATTTTGTTTTGCCTCCCAACACTAAACTCGCCTCCCTCTCTCCTCTCCATCTTCCATACACCAACAAGACTCGCCAAATAAAGGTAAGTGTGATGTTAAATGTTCATTTGTACATGTTATTAGTGCTTTATATTTATTTGTCATTCTTTTCTGTATGTAAATCTATATTTAATCTCTAAAAAATTATTTTTTGTTAATACTCATGGGTGTCTGAAACGGATTAATTGAATTTACATTATTTCTTATGGGGAAAATGGCTTCAGTTTTCGTTGATTTCAGTTTTAGTCGATCCCTCTGGAACGGATTAAGCACGAAAACGGAGGGTTGACTGTACAGTGGAACCTTGAGTTTCGAACTTAATCCATTCCAGGAGCTAGTTCTCAACTCGAAACATTCGAAAGTCGAAGCAATATTTCCCATAAGAAATAATGGAAATATACAATTAATTCGCTCCTGCTGTCAGGAGGCATGACAAAATAGTACATACAGTGGTACCCCAGTTTACGATATTTTTTCATTCCAGAATGCTGTTCAAGTGCCATTACCAAACGAATTTATCCCCATAAGGAATAATGTAAAATAGACTAGTTCTTTTAGACCCCCAAAAATACACTTACAAAAGCATTTAAAAAAATAAACTTACATAAAAGGGCGAGTTTGGAGACCATCGTTAACCGGGGTACCACTGTACTTCACTATGACGGTATTATCAACTCGACAGCTTATTTATCTATCACAATTCATCTAATATGACATAATAAACAATATAAATAACATAAAAACCTGATATACATTCTAGAATGAATAAAATATGTATGTTATTACTAATGTGGTGGCAGGGGAGGACGGTGGTGGTGGTCATTCTTGCTCCAGCTATGAAAACATCTTCCCATTAGATCACTTCTTTCATAAGAAAACCATAATGTACAAATGAACAGGTGTACGTACACCATTTACATACCTTGCAGAAGATAGGCAGAGCGGCTTATGCTATCAGGAGTTTATTTCGTTTTGTCCTTTTTCTATCGCTTAATCGCTACTCTTAATGCTACAGTTTGTCACTGAACTTAACTGCTTTAAACTCCACAACTTGCACCTGTGCTGGAGTGCAGGAACACATTAAAATCACTAAGAGTGTGTTATTAGTCTTGAAGATGCCGTATTAATAATGATAATAATAACACAATAATAATCACTCTGAGGCATATAAAACATTAATATAGACATTTTGCTTAATCCATTTATGTTATTTTTTTCAAAATTATATAATAAACACGCTACGTAACATATAAATTAACATAATTATGAGATGTTTTTCCAGTCGGCTTGATGGAGTGATCAGAATTCATTTGTGTCCAGGCTGGTAACAGCAACAACAACAAAAACTGGTTTGTTTACAAAACTCGCAAACCTTCTACACTCTCATTCTCTCTCATTTATTCATTTAATCTTGTTAACTCACCTCTTACTACATTAAGACTGCCTCTACCACTGCCTCTACCACCACTGCCTCTTACCACCACTGCCTCTTACCACCACTGCCTCTACCACCACTGCCTCTACCACCACTGCCTCTTACCACCACTGCCTCTTACCACCACTGCCTCTTACCACCACTGCCTCTTACCACCACTGCCTCTACCACCACTGCCTCTACCACCACTGCCTCTTACCACCACTGCCTCTTACCACCACTGCCTCTTACCACCACTGCCTCTTACCACCACTGCCTCTTACCACCACTGCCTCTTACCACCACTGCCTCTTACCACCACTGCCTCTTACCACCACTGCCTTTACCACCACTGCCTCTTACCACCACTGCCTCTTACCATCACTGCCTCTTACCACCACTGCCTCTTACCACCACTGCCTCTTACCACCACTGCCTCTTACCACCACTGCCTCTTACCACCACTGCCTCTTACCACCACTGCCTCTTACCACCACTGCCTCTTACCACCACTGCCTCTACCACCACTGCCTCTACCAGGAATTTTCCCTCTGTGAGTCTTGTGATGGGTGAACCATTTATCGTTAAGTGGAACATTTGTAGCTTTGTTTCCAAACTGAATGAAGTAGGTCTTGTCCGTATTGAGAGTAAGCTTATTTGATGTCATCCATGTTGATATTTTCTGTAATTCGGCATTAACTGTGTTGGCTAGTATGACTGGATTTGAGTGAGAGAAGACATATGTTGTGTCATCTGCAAATAAAATGGGTTTCAGTAGTTGTGATGCATTCGGTAGGTCGTTTATGTAAATGAGGAATAGGAGTGGCCCCAGGACACTACCTTGAGGGACACCGACTGTAATTTGTTGTGTGGAAGAGTTCTCTCCATTTGTGTACACGTACTGGCTTCTGTTGCTAAGGTACGACTTTAGGTAGTTGAGGGGGTGCCCCCTAATACCATAGTGTGCTAATTTTGTGAGCAATAAATCATGGTCGACTGTATCAAATGCTTTGCGTAGGTCTATGAAGATTCCCAGCAGAACTTCTTTCTTCTCAAGTGCAGTGTATATTAACTCTAACATGTGTGTTATAGCATCGTTTGTGCTCTTGTTAGTCCTGAATCCAAACATGTAAATACTCCAGAATGAATAATATTTGGCATAATACCGAGCGGTTCGAAGGAGGTAAGAAGTTACCGCTAGAGGATATGGGATAAAAGTACCATCCTCCTATCCCTGTCTTGGAGGCTTATATTAGAGAAAACGTAGTGTAGTACAGGGCTAACTGTAAAATACACTTGTAATACACTATAAAAAAAAACAAAAAAGCTATTTTCTCAGTTTGTTTTTTTCGGTGTGCTCTCGTTTTTGTTGCATTCCTATCATTAATAATGATAGGAATGCAATGAATTTCACAGACAACATAAAAAAATTATTGTTTTACAAAATGGTGAAGTTATTTTTGAAATATCACAATTTGTTTTTGATTTGTGTGAGGAGAAAAGGCAGATATTTTGCTAAATGTCAAAACCATACTTACTTTATTTTTTTTAAGAATGAAGGTAGGATAAATTACAGTAATTACGTTTGTGATAAATTCATATTAGGTACTGGCTTGGCAAGCCCAAGCCAGTATCTGGCTTGGGCTTGCCATGTATGATTTTTGGGCAATGTATGATGAAAAGATGCTTCTTATTGTACACCAAAAATGAAAGAAGTCGGCCATTAGCCGCCCCTTAGCGGTATGTATATTCTTGTATGGTTTTTAGGACTGTATTCTCATTTTTTTGGTCTCATTTGATAGAATGGAAGATATATTACAGAAATAGATGTGATTTTGATTGGTTTCACAACGAAAAGTACCTTGAAATTGAGCTCAAAGAGGAAATGTTCGATTTTTGCCGATGTTCGAGTAAACAAATCCAATACGTGTCCAACTGGTCAGTCTAATACACAGTCACGAATGGGTTGACATTATTTATACAATTATTACAATAATGCAGTAGTCTGCATAACAGTAAATCTTCTATTTTTTGTGTGAATAAAATTCAAAATGGAAAGCAAGAGTAATATAAGAAGGGCCTGGAGATGTGACTAATGAACAGAGAAAATTTTATTTTAGTGCCAGGAATGTCTGCATTGTTTGTTCTGGACCCTATTTTGAAATTGGTATCTTTTGAAATTTGTGTGAAATTGGCCAAATTGCCAATTTCTAACCACTTTATTGGGTAGTTGAAGTAGGTGAATGGGTGATTTCTTGTACTCAGTTGACAGAATAGAAGGAATACATACTAGTGAAATAGCTGAGTTTGATAGACTGGAACAATGGAATGAGCCAAAAATAGGGTATAAATTGGGTGAAATCGCCGATGTGTAAATATCGCCATTGGGTTAAGTGTATTTTAACCTAACCACTCTGTAATCCGGCAAAGTCACTAATCCGGCACCCTACAGGTCCCGATGATGCTGGATTAGTGATGGCTGACCTGTACCTTAAAAATATAATATAAAAGCTTTCCTAGAACTGGTTATAGAAGTCTTTCCTTGTCTTTCATTCATGTTGTCGTGTAGCTAATATATCTTTTTGTATACAGTACATTAGTTAAATTGATGCATGCAGCAGATGGTAATGATTACAAATGAGATAGCTTTTTCATGAAGCACAACCTTTTTATTAATGTTTTATTAAACACTGGCTTTTTTTGTGGGACTTGTAAGAATCATTTTCCCAGAGAAGGAGACAATGAAAATGTACAACATATATGCAGCAAATGCATTAATTTTTTTTTCATATTTCTAGGATAAAAATCGTAGAGACAAGAGGAAAGCCAATATTAGCAAGGTGAAGCGAGGGAAAGCAAACTGATGGCCAGTGAGTAGCAAGAACATATTCTCTCTCTGGCTGACTGTCACAAAAGCAACTTTCAACTGTGATTTGAGTCATATAGTTTATAGCCTGTGTAGGATGCTTGACTTCTAGCATAGCATTCGTATTATGCTGAAGAATTGTCCATCATTTACTGTTTGATGATAATTTTTTATTTAACTTCTTAATATGTTTATATTACAGAATATTTATGTATTACATTTCTATATCAGAATTTAATGTTCAGATGTAATTCTTTCTTTATAATCGATGCGATGACTATACACAAGTAGCTACCAAATACACTTGGAGTTCCAGAAATTAACCAGTTATATATATATATATACAGTGGTACCTCGACTTACGATGGTCCCCAAACTCACCCTTTTATGTAAGTTTATTTTTTTAAATGCTTTTGTAAGTGTAATTTTGGGGGTCTAAAAGGACTAGTCTATTTTACAACATTTCTTAAGGAGATAAATTCGTTTGGTAATGGCACTTGAACAGCATTCTGGAATGAAAAAATATCGTAAGTCAAGGTACCACTGTATACAGTGGTACCCCAACTTACAATGGTCCCCAAACACACCCTTTTATGTAAGTTGATTTTTTTAAATGCTTTTGTAAGTGTAATTTTGGGGGTCTAAAAGGACTAGTCTATTTTACATCATTTCTTATGGAGATAAATTTGTTTGGTAATGGCACTTGAACAGCATTCTGGAATGAAAAAATATCGTAAGTCGGGGTACCACTGTATATATATATATATATATATATATATATATATATATATATATATATATATATATATATATATATATATATATATATATATATATATATATATATATATATATATATATATATATATATATATATATATATATATATATATATATATATATATATATATATATATATATATATATATATATATATATATATATATATATATATATATATATATATATATATATATATATATATATATATATATATATATATATATATATATATATATATATATATATATATATATATATATATATATATATATATATATATATATATATATATATATATATATATATATATATATATATATATATATATATATATATATATATATATATATATATATATATATATATATATATATATATATATATATATATATATATATATATATATATATATATATATATATATATATATATATATATATATATATATATATATATATATATATATATATATATCATACATACATACATACATACATAATACATACACACATACACACATACACACATACACACATACACACATACACACATACACACATACACACATACACACATACACACATACACACATAAACTTTTGTTTTTCTTTTTGGGCCACCCTGCTTCAGTGGGATATGGCCAGTTTGTTGAAAGAAAGAAGAAGAATAATATATATAGTATATATATAGTTACATTACATAAATACAGTGGTACCTCGACTTACGATGGTCCCCAAACTCACCCTTTTATGTAAGTTTATTTTTTTAAATGCTTTTGTAAGTGTAATTTTGGGGGTCTAAAAGGACTAGTCTATTTTACAACATTTCTTAAGGAGATAAATTCGTTTGGTAATGGCACTTGAACAGCATTCTGGAATGAAAAAATATCGTAAGTCGAGGTACCACTGTATTTGTCTATTCAAATTTTCTGTCATATTATGACGGTTGAATGCCAAGATATCAGCTCTAATATAAATATACATCTTTCTCTTTTTATTTAATATATTCTTCTTCAGAGATCAGCCAAGCCACATTCATTACCATGGGGTGCCTAGCCAAGGAGATGTGTCACAGTATTAGAACAAAATATTGGATACTGTATCTGTATTTCTAAATAGATTTAGCTAAACTGGTAATATTACACTGCTTAAGAAAAGATTATTGAATAGCTCTTGCTCTTTGAAAAAATATTTATTGTAATCAGTCAACAGCTTATGAACTTGAAGAAATTGGGCAAACCTATAGTATATACGTACATGTATATATACAGTGGTACCTCGACTTACGATATTTTTTCATTCCAGAATGCTGTTCAAGTGCCATTACCAAACGAATTTATCTCCTTAAGAAATGTTGTAAAATAGACTAGTCCTTTTAGACCCCCAAAATTACACTTACAAAAGCATTTAAAAAAATAAACTTACATAAAAGGGTGAGTTTGGGGACCATCGTAAGTCGAGGTACCACTGTATACAGTAGGGCCCCACTTATACGGCAGGTTAGGTTTCAGGTTATCGCCGGAAAGCAGAACGCCATTTTTTTCCATTTATACATCCATATAAATGCCAGACAACAAGTTTACACTAACTTATATTAAGTTAGTAATAGAACTAGGCATTAAAAAACACAATAAAAAGTAAAATACATACACAGTACATTCATTACTTACTTTAAAATATTTGTAGTCTTAATGTAGGGCGAGAGGTGAGTAGTATACTTATTTGTAGGAAGTCAGGTGTAGGTAGCCATGGCTCCCCGTCCCAAACTTAATTCTACAGTGGACCCTCGGTTTTCGTGTTTAATCCGTTCCAGAGGGATCGGCGAAAACTGAAACCATTTTCCCCATAAGAAATAATGTAAATTCAATTAATTTGTTTCAGACACCCAGGAGTATTAACAAAAAATATTTTTTTAGAGATTAAATATAGATTTACATAAAGAAAAGAATGACAAATAAATATAAAGCACTAATAACACGTATAAATGAACATTTAACATCACACTTACCTTTATTGGCGACTCTTGTTGGTGTATGGAAAACGGAGAGGAGGAGAGAGGGAGGCAAGTTTATTGTTTGGAGGCAGGACTAAATGCTTCAATTTGATACACTTATATCAGCTCTACGGCTTATTTATCTATCACAATTCATCTAATATGACATAATAAACAATATTAATAACATTGAAACATGATATATACTCTAGAATAAATAAAATATGTCATTACGAATGTGAGGACTGGTGATAGTGTTATTGTTGTTGGGTTTATAAGGGCCACTGACCATAAGCCATACATATAGTGGTGGTGGTGGAGGCAGCAGGCCACCACCAGTATTCACAATGTACGTAATTTATAAATAAGAAATATTTACACTTTAATTTATAAATAAGAAGTATTTACACTTTAATTTATAAATAAGAAATAGTTACACTTTATAAATAAGAAATATTTACACCTATCTTGGAGGAGATGGTGGCAGAGGGCAGCGCTGGTCTCAGTGCCCCTATATTGCTCAAACAATGGAGGAGTTAAGTTTCGTGTCGTCATTTTTCTATCGCTTAATCGCTTAACTTACTTGCTACACTGTTAGTGCTACACTTTATCGCTGGCTGGCACTATAGCCTTTATCGACTCCACTTTGATACTTTGCTACGACTTCTTTCTTTAATTCTATGGTGTTCCTTACTTTCTTTAACAAAGGACTGGCACTAGGAGCTTTCTTTGGGCCCATGGTGGCTTATTTAGCAGTCACACACAATAATCAAAGGCCAAAAACAATAGATTGTTAAGAAATGTTTTGTATGAACTCGCAGGATAATGTTCACTCAACCAGAAACAATGCTACACTGCCTGAGAATGTGTGTGGGAGGCGGGCTTGTGGGCTTTGACAAAAACGGAGCCATTTGGCGATAACGGAGATACACGAAAACCGAGGGTCCACTGTATACAGTATTTAAAGCAACCCAGAGAGATAACATACACATACAGTACACTCATTATTTACCTTAAAATATGTGTAATCTTAATGTAGGATGAGAGATGAGTAGTATTTATTTGTAGGAAGTCGGTGTATGTAGCCGGTAGGTGTATGCCGCCTGGGCTACAACTACTGTTTACCTACACTGCGGCCCATAGCCATATTATTACCATCAACATACCTTGTTCACTGAATTTAATCGTTTCTAACAACTACCTCTAGATGTAACCATAAACAAAGGGAGAAGTAATAAATAATTCATGCCGAGAATTGTAAACAAAGGCAGAGTGACTAGGCCAAACGCAGATTCATACACGTTTTCTTTGGTGCTGGACCAGAGAAAACGTAATGTTTTCCCTCCGCCCAGCATATAAACATAGCATGTTTATATGCATATAAACATATGCATATAAACATAGCATGTTTATATGCTATGTAACTTGTTTCTTATAATTTTGAAGAAAATATCATAGATGGATTAATGAAAGTTTCTATATTGACGTAAAATAAGATATTTAATGTGCCCAAGAGTGATTATTATTACGTACTATTAGTATTGCTATGGCGTTAAGACTAGAGGGACACTCTTAGTGATTTTAATGTATACCTGAACACCAGCACAGTGTGTAAGTATATTTAGGTACAGGTACACAAGTATTGTTATCAGAGCACACATAAAATATGCAATAACTTTAAAACACTTGAAATTTTGGAAAGTTTCCAGACATAATAGAGAGATGTGCTCATGGAGAATGTAAACAAACTGGGTGGCATGCGCCATATTAGAAAGGTTGCCGTATAGCAAGTTTTGGTCATAATTTGAAATCACCATATTAGCAGAATGCCGTAAGGCGAAACGCCATAAAGTGGGGCCCTACTGAGTGTGCGTGTATATATATATATATATATTTTTTTTTTTTCAACAAGTCTGCCGTCTCCCACCGAGGCAGGGTGACATATATATATATATATTATATATATACACACACATATATACATACATACGTACATATATACATACATGCCTGGTATTTTACAAATTAAGAGAAATGCCAAATGAAAAGTATGCAGTCTTCCTTTTTTATAGAAATGTGCATACTGAGGAAATAGACATCTGACTTTACTTTTTCTCCCTTTAAATATCTATGAAAAGGAGTTGGAGTTGATAGATAGAGTCAAGCTCTGATAGTTATATAAATACCATTGAATTTAATGATATTTTTAGTTTTTGTAGCCAAACATATGTAATCATTTTGTATGTCATGGTGTTGTGATGCAAAAAAAATTATAGAAAGGTTTTGTATAATGTTTTGGATCCTGCGTAATGCTTAAAATGTATATATAGTGTATCAGCAAATGATATAAAATTGAAGAACTGTGCTGGATGTGTGTATGTATTTCTTTTAATACCAGCCATTTCAAATTAAAGCAGGGTGATGCAACGAAGAAAAAAATTTCAGTCACTCACTCCCTAGCTGTCTTTCCAAAAACATAAAGACATCACAATCTAGTGATGATCCACTGACCTGCATCATCCCTGCTTGATTTTTCAAAATGTAGGCAATGCACTTCTTACCTGTAAAACTCGGTTTCAGCTAACTGGTTTTCCTGAGTACATTCATAGATGCAAACCCTCCAATAGCACAAAGCTCCCATACACCATTTCCCTCTAATCGTTACTTAATGCTCATACTTTTATCTTCTTCACATCCTCCTTCCAACTCTTCCTCAGATGTCCTCCCTACATCCTGCATCCTCATACGACCTCTCATACGACAACAGTCTTCTGATTTCTGTGCTTCTCATTGTCTTCATAATATTCAAACCAAGCATTGATCTGAGATACAGTATATCCTCTGCCTCCAGCTTCCTTTTTTGCTACAACTTTCAGACTCTTCTTCTTTCAACAAACCGGCCATATCCCATCGAGGTAGGGTGGCCCAAAAAGAAAAATGAAAGTTTCTCTTTCTAACTATAGTAATGTATTCAGGAGAAGGGGTTACTAGCCCCTTGCTCCCAGCATTTTAGTCACCTCTTACGACATGCATGGCTTACAGAGGAAGAATTCTGTTCTACTTGATCATGAAGGTAAGAGGAAATAAACTAAGAACAAAAACTAGTAAGAAAATAGAAGAAAACCCAGAGAGATGTGCATATATATGCTTGTACATGCATGTATAGTGTGACCTAAGTGTAAGTAGAAGTAGCAAGACGTACCTGAAATCTTGCATGTTTATGAGACAGAAAAAAAAGACATCAGCAATCCTACCATCATGTAAAACAATTACGGGCTTCCGTTTTACACTCACTTAGCAGGACAGTGGTACCTCCCTGGGCGGTTGCTGTCTACCAACCTACTATCTAGGAACTTTCAGACTCATCACATAATATTCAAACCAAACATTGATCTGAGATACAATTTCGATTTCGATTTCCGGGGGTCCACTGTACGTACTTGTTCTTTTCAGTTTGACAGATCTTTCATTAAATTCTACTTACTCTTATTCCCTTGCTCTTGTTTTGTGTGTATTTATGTACAGCTTCCTGCTTTTACAAACCCTTCCAACCTTCTCCATCAACTTTTGCAGCTTTTCTTTTGACTCTTCGGCTACGTGACCCTTGTCGGTTTAGCGCTTTCTTTGATTATAATAATAATTTTGACTCTTCTAAAAGCCTTGTACAGTGGAACCTCTGCTTACGAGTTTAATCCGTTCCGTGACCTAGCTCGTAACCCGATCTGCTTATATGTTGAGTCAATTTTCCTCATTTAAATTAATTGAAATGCCATTAATCCGTTCCAGCAGAATTCCTGCTCTCAGGAGGCAAGACAAAATGCTTCAATATAACGCTAATAGCAACTCTACGGCTTATTTATCTATCACAATTCATCTAATATGACATAATAAACAATATAAATAGCATAGAAACCTGATATACAGTAGATCGTCATTTAGCACGGTAGTTACGTTCCTGAAAACATCGTGTTACATAATTTCGTGTTAAATAATTAAAAGAACTTATGGGAAAAATAGGGTTACGTTCCTGGGAGGCCCCAAAAAGCCAAGCAAGTTTTTTTTAGACCAACAGATCTTGCAAAAATTGAAGGTGAATATGTAATTGTAGTTCATTGTCGTGATATATTACTGCTTAACACTACAAATGCAATAGAAATAATAGTATTTCTTACCTTAAATTGTGGGTAATCATGTTTGTGGATGGTTGTAAAGAGTGGATATGGATGGTGTGACCCTACAGGGCTGAAGTGGATATGTAATTGTAGTGCATTGTCGTGATATATTACTGCTTAAGACTACAAATGCAATAGAAATAATAGTATTTCTTACCTTAAATTGTGGGTAATGATGTTTGTGGATGGTAGTGAAGAGTGGATATGGATGGTGTGGCCCTACTGGGCTGAGGTGGATGCTTGTTGGTTGTCAGTAGAAGTGGATGGTAGAGGTTCTGGTGCTGAAGTCGATGGTTGTATTGGAGTGTGCATAAATTCTGTAATGGATCTCTGGGCTCTTTTATTCTGCATTACATTATACAGCTGACGGTAAGGCATTATCAGCTGGTCTAGACCCCGTTTCAAAGCCCTGCTTCTAGCTTTGTCAGGGTCCTCTTCAGTGAAAAAGTCTGCAATTTTACCAATATTATGGAACTGCTCACGTAACTGCTGCAATGTTAACTGTTTTTCTTCAGGTTCTTCTTCATCTTCTTCTGTTATCTCCCTCCCTTGTATCTGTGCAGCGAACTCTGCCAACATTTCCTCTGGACTCCTGTCTTCATCATCATCTTCTAAGAGTTCATTCACATCATCTTCATTCATATCTTCAAAACCATCACCTGGTAATCTCCTTGCCAGCTGAACAATTTCCTGAACCTGACTCTCAAGCAAGGTGGGTGAGGGTGGTGGGGGATAGCAGTAGGACTCCCCCACTGACTCAATGGTTTAACCCACCGCGGGCGACCGCACACTCAAAAAATTTTCCCCTCCAGCCGAACCGTGTAATATCATCTTTACGTTGTGTTAGATAATAATGTGTCGCAAATCTTCAATTGTACAATACCCGTAACGTGCAACATAATCTCGTGCTAAATGACGGTCTATTGTATACTCTAGAATGAATAAAATATGTCATTATGTGACAAGTGGTGGTGGCCATTCCCTGGTGATGGTGAGCATTGTTGTGGTATTCATTGTGCCATCTAGTGACGGCATTCTGCTCATTTGTTATTATAATATTATTATTATAATTTTTATTATAGTATTATTATTATATTATTATTATACGTATTATTATACAGTGGACCCCCGGCTAATGAAAAAAATTCATTCCAGAAGCCTGCTCAAGTGCCATTACCGAACGAATTTACATCCTTAAGAAATAATGTCACGTAGGTTAGTCTATTTCAGACCCCAAAAAATACATTTACAATATTATACTTACATAATTGTACGATTTCCGGGGTGTTCGTTAGCCGGGGGTCCACTGTATTATTATTATTATATTATATTATTATTATTATTATGGGGAAGTGCTAAACCCATAGGATTATACAGTGCCTGTGGATGGGAGGGGATGGAAGGTATTCAGGCTTAATTTAGGGAACTGGAGCACAGATACAATTCCCTAGATCAAGAGCCCCTCACCAGCGCCGAGGAACCTCTCTTAAGGGGAAAGCTCGCAACCTGAATTTTGGTTCGTATCCAGAAGTAAAAAATCGACTGAGCGACGGCATATCCTAAAAAACTCGCATGGTGGGGCACTCGTAAGCAGATGTTCCACTGTACTATAAAAAACAGCAGCTGTGTCAATTCTTACTTATACAGTGGTCACTCGGTTTTCGTGCATCTCCAAACTCGAACATTTATGTAAGTGTATTTTCGTAAGTGCTGTTGCAAGTGTATTTTTGGGGGTCTGAAATAGACTAACCTACGTGACATTATTTCTTAAGGAAGTAAATTCGTTCGGTAATGGCACTTGAGCAGCATTCTGGAACAAATTTTGGCGAAAACCGAGGGACCATTGTATTAGATTCTCAATGGGAGACGGCTGGTGTTAAAAAAACTCCCTGATATTAGCATAATTTTTCTTGTACAACTTAGGTTACATAATAACTGTCTCTCAGGTTTTATTCTATACTTGTTTAATCCTTTCAGCCCCTCTATTTTTTTTAGCACACCACCCATCTCCCACTAATATATTGTGACCCCCCACCCCCCAAAAAAAAGCGAAAACCTTCACCATCATTAATTCATTTGCTATCTTGCCAGAAGTGTGCTGAGATCACAGCTTAAATGATCCTCCAAACTGCAACATCCTCAACCCCCTTTTCCCTTCAGAGTGCAGGCGTTGTACTTCCCACCTTCAGGATTAAAGTTCACTAACTGGTTTCCCTGAATACTCTAACAGCACATCAAGTCATAAAAACAACTTGCCTAAATTCCAATCTAACATGCTCACATGAGACTGTTATATGTTCAAGCCCTCAGCACTCAAAACCTCTTCTACCCATTCCATCCCTTCCTAGGATGATTATCCCTTTCCCCTTCCCTCCACCACAGATTTATATACCCTCTTTGTTATCTTATTTTGTTCTATCCGCTTTAAATGCATAAACCACCTCAGTGACACTTGTCAGACCTACTCTTGGTAACCTCGTATCTTCTAATTTCCACACTTCAAATTCTCCTCATAATATTGATACTACATATCTTCACTGTCTCCAGTCTCCTCACTACAGTATAAAAACTCATGCTTCACACCTATGTAATAGTGTTGGTACCACTGTACTCTGGTACATTTCTTCTTTTGCCTTCTTGGATGAAATTCTGTCTCACAGATGCCTCAATGCACTACCCATGTTTTTTCCCTCATCTATTTTATGGTTCACCTCATTTTTCATAGACCCAACTGCCAACAAGTCAGTGCCCAAATATCTAAATATCTGAATTCATTTACTTTGCCATACTCCCTCCCTCTAATCTAATATCCAATCTTTCATTCCCTACATTTTTTTTTTTTTACCCTTATCACCTTGCTCTTATTTATGTTCACTTTTAATTTCCTTTGCATACCCTCCCATATATCTTTTCCAACCTCGCTTCAGAATCTGTACATTTATTACTTTTTATTAGTAAATTTAGATATAGTACCCTCTTGTCATTTTTCAAACAGATGAGTATACAGCAGATGATAATTGCAGCACTTACCATATGCTGTATAAAAAATTGTACAGTACAGTATATGGTATATTTTTCTTTTCATATTTTCTAACAAAAGTGTCTCATTTTTATATTTTGTGAGATACTATTCATATTTATTGCTGTATACCCTTCAAAAATAAAGAGACAAAAAGATGTATTTTGTGCTCCAAGCTGAGGCTGGTGATATATGTTTCCTACAATAGTGTAGTATGATTATACTTATACAATATGTGTGTGTGTGTTTTGTGTATACATACATGCATACATAAGGTGTGATAAAAGAATTTCCAGAGTGAATACATTATAATGTGCAAACACCAATGGTTGAAAAAAGTAATGTCCATTATATTAGTGTATACAGTACCTATTGTGACTTTAAAGACTGTTACATCATCTATTTTATGTTCTGCTTAGGAGAGTAGTCACTGCTGCAATTCATGATGAATATCATGTCTCGCCATTATGAGCAGCTACTGTAATCGTAAGGGTGACAGAATACATAAAAGACATAAACAGAAACTTAGGAATTGCTATTGAAGCATCTCTTGAATTATGTCTCAGGAAGTAGAAAACCCGATAAATGTAATACAGTGAGTGATCAAGGGAGGTATGTATGTGCAATTTCTTACAAAATAATAATAATTTGATCATGTTCATTTGATCATGTTCATGACTTGATCAATTCAAATAGAAGAATTACCATTAGTGAATTATCCAAAAATCTTGTCATGTCCAACAGGTTCCAGCAAAAAAAAAAAAATGGAAAGAGTTGGTGAAGTTCTACCCACAGTTTATTTTCTCCTCTGCCATGTAGCACTGCATAACCTTCATTGGCTTAGCACTCTTTGTGAATATTTATTCAAATACTCACTGTAGAGCAAAAATAGCAATGTGTCCAGGAATGTAAAGAACTTGTTGAACCAGCAAATAATCCAGTTAAAGTATTTTGTCAAACACAGCATCCTCATGCTTAACAGCCTCCTGTACAACTGGTTCAATAACTTCCCTAAAAGGAAGATATACAGTACTAATTACATCTAATTCCCTGCTATGCATACTTTGTCCACCGTCTCTTGACAGTTGTATCAATAATGTACATGCAACACATCGACACACACCGACACACACACACACACACACACACACACACACACACACACACACACACAGGACAGGAGGGTTAGAGGAGACATGATAACGACATACAAAATACTGCGTGGAATAGATAAGGTGGACAGAGACAGAATGTTCCAGAGAGGGGACACAGAAACAAGGGGTGACAATTGGAAGTTGAAGACTCAGACAAGTCAAAGGGATGTTAGGAAGTATTTCTAATAGTCTAGCAAGTGATGTAGTGGAGGCAGGAACCATACATAGCTTTAAGACGAGGTATGATAAAGCTCATGGAGCAGGGAGAGAGAGGACCTAGTAGCAGGCAGTGAAGAGGCAGGGCCAGGAGCTAAGTCTCAACCCCTGCAACCACAATTAGGTGAGTACACACACACACACACACACACATGAGGGCACAACTAGAAGTTGAAAACCCAGATGAGTCATAGGGATGTTAGGAAGTATGTCTTCAGCCTTAGAGTTGTCAGGAAGTGGAATAATCTGGAGAGTTAAGTGGTAGAGGCAGAATCTATACATAGCTTTAAGAAGAGGTACAACAAGGCTCATGATAACCAGGAGAGAGCGGACCTAGTAGTGGCCAATGAAGAGGCAAGGCCAGGAGCTGTGAATCAACCTCTGCAACCACATATAGGTGAGAATGAACAGACACTAACTAAAGTACTTCTTAACTGATACCAATTTGTGACATCAGTTGTGACTTCTCCATACCTTCTCCTTTTAGCTGATGTCCTTGTTTATGTTTCATCTCTACCATGTAGCACTGAATGGCCCTTACAGATTTAGCACTCTCCATGAATTTTTTTTTTTTTTCAACAAGTCGGCCATCTCCCACCGAGGCAGGGTGACCCAAAAAGAAAGAAAATCCCCAAAAAGAAAATATTTCATCATCATTCAACACTTTCACCACACTCATACATAATCACTGTCTTTGCAGAGGCGCTCAGATACGACAGCTGAGAATAGTCCCTCCCAGATGTCACTATCCCAGACCCCTCCTTTAAAGTACAGGCATTGTACTTCCCATTTCCAGGACTCAAGTCCAACTAAATCAATTAACTGGTTTTCCTGAATCTCTTCACAAAATGTTACCCTGCTCACTCTCCAACAGCTAGTCAGGTCCCAAAAACCATTCGTCTCCATTCACTCCTATCTAACACACTCACACATGCTTGCTGGAAGTCCAAGCCCCTCGCCCACAAAACCTCCTTTACCCCTTCCCTTCAACCTTTTCTAGGATGACCCCTACCCCGCCTTCCTTCCCCTACAGATTTATATGCTCTCCAAGTCATTCTACTTTGATCCATTCTCTCTAAATGACCAAACCACCTCAACAACCCCTCTTCAGCCCTCTGACAAATTCTTTTAATAACTCCACACTTTCTCCTAATTTCCACATTCCGAATTTTCTGCATAATATTTACACCACACATTGCCCGTAGACAGGACATCTCCACTGCCTACAGCCTCCTCCTCGCTGCAGCATTTGCAACCCATGCTTCACACACATATAAGAGTGTTGGTACCACTATGCTTTCGTACATTCCCTTCTTTGCCTCCATGGATTACGTTTTTTGTCTCCACAGATACCTCAACGCATCACTCACCTTTTTTCCTTCATCAATTCTATGGTTAACCTCATCCTTCATAAACCCATCCGCTGACACATCAACTCCCAAATATCTTAAAATATTTACTTCTTCCATAATCCCTCTCTCCAATGTGATATCCAATTTTTCTTTATTTACATCGTTTGATACCCTCATCACCTTACTCTTATCTATGTTCACTTTCAACTTTCTACCGTTACACACTCTCCCAAACTCGTCCACTAACCTTTGCAACTTTTCTTTAGAATCTCCCATAAGCACAGTATCATCAGCAAAAAGTAACTGTGTCAACTCCCATTTTGCATTTAATTCCCCATAATTTAATCCCACCCCTCTCCCCAACACCCTAGCATTTACTTCTTTTACAACCCCATCTATAAATATATTAAACCACCATGGTGACATTACACATCCCTGTCTAAGACCTACTTTTACCGAGAAGTAATCTCCCTCTCTCCTACACACCCTAACCTGAGCCTCACTATCCTCATAAAAAAACTTTACAGCCTTCAGTAACTTACTACCTATATTCCATACACTTGCAACATTTGCCACATTGCTCCCCTATCCACTCTATCATATGCCTTTTCTAAATCCATAAATGCAATGAAAACTTCTCTACCTTTATCTAAATACTGTTCACATATATGCTTCACTGTAAACACTTGATCTACACATCCCCTACCCACTCTAAAGCCTCCTTCCTCATCTGCAATCCTACTCCCTGTCTTACCTCTAATTCTTTCAATAATAACCCTGCCATACACTTTACCTGGTATACTCAGTAAACTTGTTCCCCTATAATTCTTACATTCTCCTTTATCCCCCTTTCCTTTATATAAAGGAACTATACATGCTCTCAACCAATCCCTAGGTACCTTCCCCTCTTTCCTACATATATTAAACAAAAATACCAACCACTCCAACACTATATTTCCCCCTGCTTTTAACATTTCTGTCATGATCCCGTCAGTTCCAGCTGCTTTACCCCCTTTCATTCTACGTAATGCCTCGCGCACCTCCCCCACACTCACATCCTGCTCTTCTTCACTCCTAAACGATGTTGTACCTCCCTGGACAGTACATACATGAAATTACCGCCTCCCTTTTTTCATCGACATTTAAAAGTTCCTCAAAATATTTCCGCCATCTACCCAATACCTCCAGCTCCCCATCTACTAACTCCCCTACTCTGTTTTTAACTGACAAATCCATTCGTTCTCTAGGCTTTCTTACCTTGTTTATCTCACTCCAAATTTTTTTCTTGTTTTCAGCAAAATTTCTTGACAGAGCCTCTCCCATTCTTTCATCTGCTTTTCTTTTGCACTCTCTCACCACTCTCTTCACCTTTCTTTTACTCTCCATATACTCTGCTCATCTATTAACACTTCTGTTTTGTAAAAACCTCTCATAAGCTACCTTTTTCTCTTTTATCACACCCTTTACTTCTTCATTCCACCACTCACTCCTCTTTCCTCCTGCACCCACCCTCCTATAGCCACAAACTTCTGCCCCACATTCTAATACCGCATTTTTAAAACTATCCCAACTCTCTTCAACCCCCCACTACTCATACTTGCACTAGCCCACCTTTCTGCCATGAATATAATAATAATATTAATAATAATAATAATTCTGTAATTGATTACATCTATATTATTACTGGTAATATGCAGGACACTGAAAACTATATTTCTAAAGAACACCAGAAGTGAATAAGCATAACAGGTTCTAAAAAAAGTGCTTAGCTGTGGAAAGAAAGTATACAGTACTTTGTAGGGAAGCACAGTGAATTTTGGATAAGTGCTGGATGTTCTTAATCTGCTCAACTCATTTTTTTTTACCAGACAATATCTTTAGAGTTGTGTATGCATGAATGTGTGTGTGGGCATACATGTGTGCGTGTACTGTATTCACAAACAAATATACAAACACAAAGTAATCACCAGTGTCAGCTAACAAATACTCCAACAAGAATTTACCAGGATCCAAGATAGTTGTAAAAAAAAATATACTATACAGTGGTCCCTCGGTTTTCGCCGAAAATTCGTTCCAGAATGCTGCTCAAGTGCCATTACCGAACGAATTTACTTCCTTAAGATATAATGTCACGTAGGTTAGTCTATTTCAGACCCCCAAAAATACACTTGCAACAGCACTTACGAAAATACACTTACATAAATGTTCGAGTTTGGAGATGCACGAAAACCGAGGGACCACTGTATATATATGAGGCTTTTGGAAAAAAAAAAAGTCTCATCACCTTGTATGTCTTTGTGCTTTTACGAGATCTATTATACATTCATCTTTTCCTTATATTAGCTTAACATTCCATGCTCTCACTTCATAAGATGGGATGATGAAAGGTATATCTCGGTACATTTTTTTCTTAATATAGATAAAGTTATTTGTATAAAGTGAGATTTTTTCTTTTAAAAACTGAATGTTATGCAGTCAGCTTTGAGTGTAAGGGAAGCTATATGCATAAGTACAATAGTATTCTGTTGCTTTTTTATGAAGAAGAATTGTGATACACTAGAATTCCTTTCATTTTTCTACAGTCAACCCTCGATATTTTTTCCTCTTATTTCCAGTCATGTTTATTGCCATTTAACCTTCTGTGCTGTGTACATCCGGAATGCTTGTCTTAAACTGAACTTTGACACTGCTGAAAAAAAAAAACATTTTTTAAAGGGCTGTAAAAACATCTTTGTTATTGGTGATTTTGTGGTTAATAATATCTATGATAATTATTATTGTTCACGCACTATATGTATTTACTTTTTATGGAGAACTATGTCACTAGTGGTAATAAACAACCCACAATAAAGTTTTAATGTGTTATATAAGTATTTTATAGTTAGGCTTATTTTTTGTTGTAATTTTATGAAAAAGAGTCTGAATATTTTTTGATGAACAAGCTTTAATGGTAAATGAAAGAGTTACAGAGTAAATTTATGTGTACTGTTCTTATATGATATTTGATGTTTATGGTAAAACAGATGTTTCATAATATTGTATATTACGAGAATAATAAAAGCCACAATAAAGTGGCTGGCTGGAATAAATCACAAGGCAAAAAAATTGGAAGTGAAAATTGGATGAAATTTCTACATGTTCTAGTCAATTATTAAGCTATACGTAAGTTGGAAAATTGAGGTAATCAGAAGTAAGATCAAGGAAGTGTATGATGAGACAGCCAAGGTCAGGTAAAGTCACATTCGCTCATAACATTAGAGTATTTGGCAGTGTACTGCCAAATACATGATAGGGATAGGGATTTTGTGTGTTAGGAGTAATTTGGCAAGACTGCATCTGAGTAAGCCCAAAGAGGGAAAGAGAATTGTTGAATTGGCCCTAACAAACAACATCCTTAAGATGAATCTTATTCCCAGATTTGCTTCTGTATATCCCTGCCTCTTCCAAAATATTATCCAGTGCTCTAAACTTGACCTTATACTTTATTTGTCTCTCACTGTTTTCCTACTTGTACTTGACTTGATAATGGCCAAGGATGCACAAAACCATTATTCAGTCTTCATTTCCAATTTGTGAGCTTTTTGTGATCTGTAAACAGGTACAGTGGTACCCCGGTTTACGATATTTTTTCGTTCCAGAATGCTGTTCAAGTGCTATTACCAAACGAATTTATCCATACAGTGGTACCCCGGTTTACGATGGTCCCCAAACTCACCCTTTTATGTAAGTTTATTTTTTTAAATGCTTTTGTAAGTGTAATTTTGGGGGTCTAAAAGGACTAGTCTATTTTACAACATTTCTTAAGGAGATAAATTCGTTTGGTAATGGCACTTGAACAGCATTCTGGAATGAAAAAATATCGTAAACCGGGGTACCACTGTATAAGGAATAATGTAAAATAGACTAGTCCTTTTAGACCCCCAAAAATACACTTACAAAAGCATTTAAAAAAATAAACTTACATAAAAGGGCGAGTTTGGAGACCATCGTAAACCGGGGTACCACTGTACTTATAAATGAGAACTTCACATTTTATAAAAATACATTTTCCTCTCATTTGTAATTAGTGGTAAGGAAGATAACAAGAAATTGTCAATGTTGTCAATATTGATCTACTTTTTCAACACTGCAGTTAAAGTACAGTATACAACAGTTCTACATTTAAGTATCTAGACTAGTCATACTATTAATATTGGATATTTGAACAGTGATGAATTTTTAGTTTCTAGTAACTCATTAGTTTGGGTGATGTTTTTGTTGTACTGTATCTTTACATCATCTAATTTTTTTTAGTCAAGACAAACTTTCTGTATAGTGCTTTGTTTGTCATACATTTACTATTTACACTATATTCAATTTACTTTCTATTTCAACAGTTACAACACACTACACTAATGATACTTTTCAACATGGTTAATACTGGCTAGAAATTGCTACCCTCATCAGATTTCAATGAAGTGTTCTGTTTTTCTGTCTTGAACAGTTGTACAGTATTAGAATATGATGGCAATAATGTAATATATACAGCACAAGATCATGAAAGCTTTTGTATTAATACAGTAATATAGTAGTACAAGTCCACCATCACAAATTCGGCATCATTGGGACCTGTAGTGTGCTGGATTATTGAGTTTGCCAAATTATGGAGTGGTTAGGTTAGAATACACTTAATAAAGTTAACCAACTTAACTTACACAAGAAAGTTCATTGAACATCGGCAAAAATCGAATATTTCCGCTATTTTGAGCTCAATTTCAAGGTACTTTTCATCGTGAAACCAATCAAAATCATATCTATTTCTGTAATATATCTTCCATTCTATCAAATGAGACCAAAAAAACGAGAATACAACCATAAAAAACATAGAAAAATATACTGCTAAGGGGCGGCTAATGGCTGAGAAGTGAACTCTGTTATTTATCGTCCGATTTCTTTCATTTTTGGTGTACGTTAAGAAGCATCTTTCCATCATACAGTGCCCAAGTTTTAATAAGATAGCCCAACAAACAACTGAGAAAAAAAAAATATTTACCAAAAATCATTTATGGCAAGCCCAAGCCAGGTACTAGAAATAAGTCACTTTGTCTGACTTTTTTGGGTTATCCTAGGTTCTCTACACATATGCTGCTATGTATGATACTCTATGTAGAGAAAATAGCTTTTTTGTTTCAGTTTTATGGTGCATTACCCTCCTTTAATCCTGACTCTCTCATTGACTTTTTGACAGCAACTGACTTACTACACAAACTCTGAAGATTATGCCTCTTGCACTCCCCTCAGTCCCTTCTACCTCAATCTCTTGCTATACTCTATCCTTACATTATCCACTGCCCTGCTGCACTCCATACCCTACTAATCATCCCTCTCCCTCTTTCAATCCATTCTCCCTGCATCCTGCCCTGCCCTGCTTCGCTGTATGACCCCTGTGGTTTAGCGCCTCTTTTGATTATAATAATAATAATATGGTGCATTACGAGTGTATATCACATTTAGCCCTGTGCTACACTCCATTTACTCTAATATAAGCCCCCAAGACAGGGATAGGAGGATGGTACTTGTATCCCATATCTTCAAACCTCCGTCGAACCACTCGGTATTATGCCAAATACTATTATTCATTCTGGAGTATTTAACATGTTTTTATGTTATTTATATTGTTTAGTATGTCATATTAGATGAATTGTGATAGGTAAATAAGCCTGAAAAGCCTAGGCATACCTAGGCATATTATTGGCCATCTTGTAATATCAACTTTAATGTATAACTATAAGTACCCCCCACCTTGTATTACATGAAATAAAGAATTTGAATTTGAATAGTGTTGATATTAGTGTAATAATAAAGCATATTCCCCTGCATCACGAGACTGAGCTCATGGCAACTGACAGTGGCTTCAAAGCCACCTTATCTTTTATGGACAATGTAGTACTGTGTATGTGCTTTTCACAACAAGAAGCATTTCTTTTATTCATTGGAACCATGGCTAGGGCTAAAAGTAAGCAGGTTATAACAATAAATGGAGAAAAAGAATTGGAATGACTTATGCAGCAAGTAGTGCCACCAAACAGTAGCAGCAGGTTGGTGTGGCAACCCTGGAAATTTTAAATTATGCAAGCCGAAATTAGTACTGAATAACTGATGGAACCGGATGTCTGATTGCCGGATTTGTGTTGGTGGACCTGTACTGTACTTTTATTAGGAAATTGAGAATAACGTATGATATTGAAATATGCTACTGCACTCAAAAGGTGTGGTCATCACTAACCAGAAATTAATGCTCCATTATGAAAAACTGGTCATGCTAGGAAACATACTCAAAGATTTATGTAGTTTTGCTCAAAATTGTGGTACTATTTCATTCCATTTTCATAATTTTTTAATGTTTTCCTAATATTTATATGGTGTTTAATTATGTGGTATACAATATTTTAATCTAACAAATGAAGTACAATATTACTTGCAATAAAGAAGAAAGTATAATTTGCATTTTCTCTGATAAATAAAGAAAACCTTTTTTTATTATTCTATAGTATACATATCTTGCCTAACAGCAAGAACTTACCTATATGGCTTAATAAGCAATGGTCATTTTATCACAAAATGAGCCTTCATTTAGTTTTGTTATAACTGCAAAAATCTGTCAGAATACCATGAACTTAATATACTGGGTATTTCAATGATGTTAGGCAGGACAGTGGTACCCCGAGTTTCGTACAGCTCCCAACTTGAACAATTATGTACGTGTATTATTGTAAGTGCTTTTGTAAGTGTATTTTTGGGGGTCTGAAACGGACTAATCTAATTTACATTATTCCTTATGGGAACAAATTCGTTCAGTAACGGCACTCAAACAGCCTTCTGGAACGAATTATGTACGAAACTCAGGGTACCACTGTACAGTGGACCCCCGAGTAATGTAAAAACTTCATTCCAGAAGCCTGCTCAAGTGCCATTACCGAACGAATTTACTCCCTTAAGGAATAATGTCACGTAGGTTAGTCTATTTCAGACCCCCAAAAATACACTTCCACAAGCACTTACAATATTATACTTACATAGTTGTACGATTTCCGGGGTGTTCGTTACTTGGGGGTCCACTGTACTAGCTAAAGTTAAGCTGACCTTAGATAGTTAAGATTAAACTATATTTTGCTATATAAGTTAGTTTTATAGAAAAATAAAAATAAGTTTTGTACTGTGCTAATCGTAAAAATTTTAAGAAAATTTTGCAAAAAAATGCACAGAATAATGTATGAATGTATTGAATGAATAATGGTGGATGTGTTTTCTTCTTTGGGTCACCGTGCCTTAGCGGGAGACACCCACTGAGGTAAAATGAAAAAAATAGAGAGAGAATGGGCAAGTCTTAATCAGCAAATTTTGCTGAGAATAAGCTGTTTTGGAGAGAAAACAAGGTGAGGAAACCTGGGGAGCAAATGGACTCTGCAATTAAAAATGAAATAGAAGAGATGTTAGATGGGGAGGTGGAAGTACTGATAAGATGGAAAGGATATTTTGATGAGTTGTGCAATGTTAATGATGAAGGGGAGATGGTGATTATATGCAATGAGCAGGAAGGGATAGCATTGCTTAGGAGGAGGAGTCTGGGTGTGAGAAAAGTGCATGAGGCAGTGGTAGAATGAAAGGGGGGTTAAAGTGGCTGGGGTAGATGGGATTATGAGAGATATGTTAAAAGCAGGGAGTGATATAGTGTTGGAGTGGTTGGTGTGTGTAGTCAATATATGCATGAAAAAAGGGAGGGTACCAAAGGTTTGGCAGTGTGTACAGTTCCCTTTCCTAAGGGGAATGGGAATGAATGTAATATTAAGAGGGATGATAACCCTGTTGAGTATACCAGGTAAAGTTTAAAGTACAGTCATAATTATTGAAAGGGTTAGTGTTAAAACAGAAAGTAGGGTTGCAGGGAGGATTCAGAAAGTGTAGACCAAGTGTTAACATTGAAGCATATAAATGAGCAGTACTTAGACAAGAGTAAAGGGCTGTTTATTGCATTTATGGATTTAAGAAAGGCATTTCATGGGGTGGAGAGTCAAACCATGTGGCAGATATCGCAAATGTATAAAATCAAAAGTAGGTTATTTAAAAACAGTTAAGAGTTTTTATGCAGAGAATGAAGCTCGGGTTAGGGCATGTAGGAGGGAGGGATGTCTATTCTCAGTGAAAGTAGGACTTGGGGATGCATGATATCACCATGGATGGGGCTGTAAAATTAATGAATACTAGAGCATTGGATTAAAAGACGGATCTGATACAAAGTGGAAGTTACCACAGTTGTCCTTTGCAGATGACAGTTCTCTTGGGAGACTTCACTGACTTTTTGACAGCAACTGATTTACTACACAAACTTTGATGATACTTCCTCTAGCACTCCTCACAGTCCTTTCTAACTCTCCCTCTGTTGTCCACTCCACCCTTGCTTCTCTATAATCCTGCACTATTCCCTGCTCCACTGCACTGTATGACCCTTGTAGGTTTAGTGCTTCATTTTGATTATAATAATCCTGGGAGACAGAAGAAAAGTTGCAAAAGTTGGTGGAGGAATTTGGGAGGGTATGTAATGGAAAGACATTAAAAGCGAATGTAGATAAGAGCAAGGTGACGAGTCTACCTGGAGGGTATCTCGGGGATCAACGTCCCTGCACCCCTGTCCACGTCCAGGCCTCCTGGTGGATCAGGGCCTGATCAACCAAGCTGTTACTGCTGGCTGCACCCAGTCTAATATACGAACCACAGCCCGGCTGATCCAACACCGAGTTTAAGTATCTATCCAGTTCCCTCTTGAAGGCAGCCAGGGGTCTGTTGGTAATTCCCCTTATGCCTGGTGGGAGGATGTTGAACAATCTTGGGCCCTAGACACTTATATTGTGTTTTCTCTAATTGTACCAATGGCGCCCCTACTTTTCATAGGGGGTATATTGCACCGCCTGTCCAGTCTTTTGCTTTCGTAGGGAGTGATTTTCATGTGCAAATTAGGGTTTCAGGGGTCAACGCCCCCATGGCCCAGTCTGAGACCAGGCCTCATGGTGGATCAGGGTCTGATCAACCAGGCTGTTACTGCTAGCTGCACATAAACCAATATACGAACCATAGCCCGGCTGATCAGGTACTAACTTTAGGTGTCTGTCCAGCGCCTTCTTAAAGACAGCCAGGGGTCTATTGGTGATTCCCCTTATGCCTGGTGGGAGGATGTTGCACATTCTTGGGCCCCTGACACTTAGTATTGTGTTGTCTCTTAGTGTACTCGTGGTGGCTCCTGGACAGATGGCCAATGGACATTTGGCCGACAGACATTTCACCGACGGACATTTGGCCAAACAGACATTTCACTGAATATCAGATAAGCTAACTATTCTAACCTAACCTATCCTATCCTAGCCTGTCCTAACCTAACCAAGCCTATCCTAGACTAACATATTCTAACCTATCCTAACCTAACCTATCCTTACCTAACCTATCCTTACGTAACCTAATCTACCCTATCCTAACCTAACCCAGATATCTGATATTCGGTGAAATGTCCGTTCAGTGAAATGCCCGTTTGGCCAAATGTCTGTTTGGTGAAATGTCCATTCGGCCAAATGTCTGTTGGTGAAATGTCCGTTCGGCCAAATATCCGTCGGTGAAATGTCTGTCGGCCAAATGTCCATTGGCCACCTGTCCGGCCACAACTCGTGGCACCCCTCTTTTCATTGAGGAATGTTGCATCTCCTGCCGAGTCTTTTGCTTTTGTAGGGAGTGATTTTCGTGTGTAGGTTTACCTGGTACTAATCCCTCTAAGATTTTCCAAGTGTATATTATCATGTATCAGCATGATATTCCCTACAATGACTGGACATGTCAGCAGATGGGTCTATGAAAGAAAACGTATGCCAAAGAACAGATGAAGAGGAACAGTGGGTGGTATGTTGAGAATTGTGGAAAGAAGCTTATCTATAGAGGCGATGGAAATAAATGGTATAAAATACCGACACAATGGAAAAATAAACACATAAGCAGTATAATGTGATCCTTTATTGACGACGTTTCGCCCACGCAGTGGACTTTATCGAGTCACAGACAGATCTACCTGGAAAATGAGTAACATGAATATACATATATAGGATATAGTCAGGTGGAGAATGCTGGGTCAGGTGGAGAAAGCTGCATGTGACAGTCTAAAAAGTAGTGTGATAGTTTAAAACCTTGTGTGACTTAAAGGACCTGCAGTGTTCCATTCTTGAGTTCTAGGTGGGATAGCGTTGAAGAAGTTTCTTGGCAATAGGTTCAGCTATGTTGTAGAAGCCGTTGTTCTGGTTGAAGTTGTTGGATATACAGATAAGTGATGATTCCAGGATTCTTCGGTATTGAGTGTTGTCTTCTCTGGCGATGAGTCTTGCGTTTCTGTAGTTGATTAAATGGTTGTGTAAATTTCGGTGTTGAACACAGGCATTTCTTGAGTCGTCAGATCTGCCTGTGTACTGGTGTTCTGAAATGCGTGTTTGGAGGTCTCTGGATGTTTCGCCAACGTATAATTTGCTGCAGCCATTACAAGGGATTGTGGATTGAAGCTTGTCCTGTCTGTTACTGGTAATGTCCTTGATGGTGGTGGATGTGGAGGTGGATACTCGGAATGAGGTATTAGAAAAAATGTTGGAAACGTGCTTGGAAATGGAGTTGGTGGGGAGGACTATGTATCTCTTCTCAGCAGTGTCTTCTCTGGGTGTGTTGAAGATGTTTAATGTCCGTCGTCTGCAGTCTCTAATGAAGTGACGAGGATAGTGAAGCTTGGAAAAAACTTGTTCAATGAGGGTGCATTCTTCTTCAAGGAACTCACTGCTGCAGATTCTGAGTGCGCGCAGGAAAAAGCCTATAATTACACCACGTTTAGTTTTGGTGTCGTGGTGAGAGTAGAAGTGGAGAAGATCGTGTTGATTGGTAGGTTTTCGATAGACTTTAAAACGAAGTTCATGGTCAGCTTTGCAGAGAAGAACATCAAGGAAAGGAAGAGTGTTGTCGACTTCTTCTTCTAGTGTAAACTGGATTGATGGCACCATCAGTCCAGCAGATCTCAAACACTCTGGTGACCTCAATCTCATTCGTAACATCAACATCAGGAACAAGAAACTCTCCAGCCTTGATGTAACATCCCTATTCACCAAAGTACCTACTACACAAGCTATCGATCTCTTGCACAGGAAAATTGACGACTCGCTTGATCTTCCTCTTCCAGCCAGTGATTTCATCGACCTTGTTGAACTGTGTGGGCTTTACATGTTTCTCTTTCGAAAATCAACTCTTTCAGCAAACCTTTGGACTACCCATGGGATCGCCACTTAGTGCCGTCCTTGTGAACCTATATATGGAACATTTGGAAGCCGAGCGATTTTCCACTATTATTCCCTCTTCTGTCACCTGGCTCCGTTATGTTGACGACATTCTCATCATAACTCCCAGACGCTTCA
>WNWK01008576.1:0-45000 GCA_009830355.1 Cherax destructor
AGTTATGTAACACCTTGGTGATTGTCAGTAAGGTGTCACCAGTTATGTAACACCTCGGTGATTGTCAGTAAGGTGTCACCAGTTATGTAACACCTCGGTGATTGTCAGTAAGGTGTCACCAGTTATGTAACACCTCGGTGATTGTCAGTAAGGTGTCACCAGTTATGTAACACCTCGGTGATTGTCAGTAAGGTGTCACCAGTTATGTAACACCTTGGTGACTGTCAGTAAGGTGTCACGAGTTATGTAACACCTTGGTGATTGTCAGTAAGGTGTCACCAGTTATGTAACACCTTGGTGATTGTCAGTAAGGTGTCACCAGTTATGTAACACCTCGGTGATTGTCAGTAAGGTGTCACCAGTTATGTAACACCTCGGTGATTGTCAGTAAGGTGTCACCAGTTATGTAACACCTCGGTGATTGTCAGTAAGGTGACACCAGTTATGTAACACCTCGGTGATTGTCAGTAAGGTGTCACCAGTTATGTAACACCTCGGTGATTGTCAGTAAGGTGTCACCAGTTATGGCAGTTTCCTCTACAAAACAATTAATTAAACATGATGAATGCGGATGCAAGATTTGGAGAGAATTTTAATATATAAATCGTTGGGAAGCAATGCGATTTAAGGTGGATATGACCAAAGTGACTTATGATAACATTAGTAGTTGTAATGATAGTAGTTGTAGTAGTAGTAATGATAATAGTAGTAGAAGTAGTAATGATAGTCATAGTAGTAATGATAACACTGGTCTGCATGATTTTTTTTATTGACTATGGTATCTTTTTCTTTATATATATATATATATATATATATATATATATATATATAAAATAGTGATTCATTGTATTTTTTATTCATCTCTATCACATCAAGTTGTCAAGTTATACGGAAACGTTACTTTTCACTTTTCGTATATCATAAGTAAATAAGAAAATGGTATATTACCAATTAAAATGCTTACCTTATATTGACTTAAATATTAAATCTAATTTTTTTTTCAGATTATTAATATGTCTAGAAGCTGCATAAATTCACCAGACATATTTTGCTATGTCTGCGGGTAATTCACCTTCAGATTCCCGGAGCAACATTACTCCTTTATTGAAGCGCTGCTACTTTGCTTATTTTGGCTGCAAACTTGGAGACCGGGACAAACCATTTGTACCACACAAAGCTTGCAAGAGTTGCATCAGTAAGCTCCAAATGTTGTCAGTTTGGAGTACCAATGGTATGGCGGGAGCAGATGAACCACCATGATGACTGCTACTTTTGTATGACTAAAGTAGCTGGATTCAACAAGAAGACTAAAGATCGCATAATATACCTAAATATTCCTTCAGCAATAAGGCTGTTCCACACACTGAAGATATTCCTGTACCTGTGCCACCTGAGACATGGCAAATTTCATCAGAGTCTGATACCAGTGATTCTAAGGAGATGGAAGTAGACTATGAACCACCAACAAATGACAATCCCAAACCCTTCAACCAAGTTGAGCTCAATGACTTGGTGAGAAACCTTAACCTTCCAAAAGAAAGTGCACAGTTACTTGGCTGTAGACTGAAGGAACACAGGCTTCTAGCTCCTGGAACAACATTCGCTTAGTACCGTCATCCTGAAGCGGAATTCACTCAGTTCTTTGACAAAGATGAATCTTTAGTTTTCTGTTCAAATATTTCTGGCCTTATTGAATACATGTGGATGTCATACAGAGCAGATGAATGGAGAGTCTTTATTGATTCTTCTAAAAGAAGTTTAAAGGCTGTACTTCTCTACAATGGCAACACAGCTGCATCTGTGTCAATTGGCTATATTGTGCAAATGTCAGAAACTTACGCAAATATGAAGACACTAATATCTGCAATCAAGTACCAGAATCACAATTTTCTCATTTGTGGCGATTTAAAAATTATTGCTCTCCTACTAGGTCTTCAAGGTGGATACACCAAGTATCCCTGTTTTCTGTGTTTTTGGGATAGTAGGGCAGACAGCCAGCACTATGAACAAAAGACTGGCCACCAAGAACCAGCTTCTTATCCGGAAATCACAACGTGAAAACTGTGCCACTAGTTGACACTAAGAAAATTCTGCTGCCACCACTCCACATCAAATTAGGGCTTATGAAAAATTTTGTGAAGGCCTTGAACAAGAATGGAACTGCTTTCAAGTACCTGGAGTCAAAGTTTCCTCGTATAAGTGAAGTCAAGCTAAAGGCAGGAATCTTTGTTGACCCTCAGATTCGGGAATTGATGAAGGATAAGCATTTTGATGAAGCATTAGCAGGTGTCGAGGTGAATGCCTGGTTTTTATTCAAAGATCTGAGTTACCACATATAACGAATGGATTAGGATACCAGGATATAATAGAAAGACCTAGTGAACCTAAAATTGGCAGTGGAAATCACAAGGACAAGGAAAAAAGATAATGAAAGTGGTTGAAACTAAAATGTGACATGCATGAGAGTAGTGCCACGTACCCTGAGTGGTGTGTACAATCATGCGTCTGGCAGTGCTACCAGGCAGCCACTCTGGCCTACCATACACAACCATACAGCACCATATACACCATACCACAATATCCAGTCTAGACCAGTGTGAGGAACTCAGCAAGACCAGTAAATTAATATATATATATATATGAGTGATCAGAGAGGAATAAATATGGAAAGAGTTATACAGTGAACAGACCAAATTAAATGCATATTATAATAGAATAGAATATAATATCTAGTAAGTCTCCATAATCAGTACATACCCATGCATTGACTTCATACCACCACTCCTGAGTGCAGAGCAGTAAGGTAAAGTGAAAATCAGGCTCTAGTGGTACACAGTTGCAAATAGGATAAAGGCAGGATGGTAGTACAGTATACCTGTGGGACATGTGAAAAGGCTCTTGGGAAAAAGTCCAGAATCACATGCAACCTCTGCTTTTCAAAACATCATGTCACATGTTCAAGAATTAACACAGCAACCAAAAATGACATCTATGTAGACAGGTGTTTCTGGATCTGCAACAAGGATGTGCAACTATGGACAGATATCAGGAAAGCACTCAGGAGGTTAATGAACAATAAGCATGAAAAAAAGGAGGAACTATTGTATAGTCTACCTGGTATATATAGAGCATGGGAAGATAGGAGAGGAGTAAAGTCTAACACACAGAATGCCCAGTCTAACACACAGAATGCCCAGTCTACAACAACTCACCCAAAAATAAACAGTCACCCACCGAAAAAAACACATGAGGCAAAAAAATCAGCTAGCCCAGTCCCCAGCCCTACGGCTGACCCAGACCCAGCCCCCAGCCATAGTGAAAATCCAGATTTGGTTAAAGACCCCTCCACAGCCATAGCCTCTAGTACAGATGTAGCGGAGGAGTCCTCCACAGCCATAGCCCCTAGTACAGATGTAGTAGAGGAGTCCTCTACCAGGGTAGACTCCACAGCCATAGCCTCTAGTACAGATGTAGTAGAGGAGTCCTCTACCGGGGTAGACTCGTCTGCAGCCATCACAGCCATAGCCCCTATTACAGATATAGTAGGGGAGTCCTCTTCCAGGGAAAATGTTGGCCCCATGTCATCAGATGGGGGTGTCTCAGGTTTGGCTGTGGTGGACTGTGGTGCAGACCTAGGATCTGCACAGACTAGGAATACATCAAGCACGATTTGTACCCAGCCAAAAACAAAATGGTGCAAATACTATGTTTTGGGCATCTGTAAACACGGAATATCAGGGCAAACGAATGGGACATGCAACTTCGAGCATCCCAAAAACTGTCGCGACCTCCTGTCTAAAGGAGTGTGTCGTTCTACCTCCTGCAAATTCTTCCACCCTGAGATGTGTAATCCTTCAATCTTTGAAAAAAATGTTACAATACAAATTGCTCCGCATACCACCTAAAAGGAACCAGGAGGCACTTACCCCATACAACAAACCATAGTAGTTATGGTAGTTATGAAAACCCCACCCAAAGTGATTTTTTAGTGGTAAGAAACGAAGAAAGAAAATGGAAAGAGGTAACCAAATTAGTCCACCACCTTGGAGCCTTGTTAGACTGGAGGCACAGCCAGTGGCCCCTCCGGACTCACAACTACTGATGCCAACAATGAAATCCCCCCAACAAACATGCAACACAACCTCATTTATATTTGCTAATATACAGGGCCTTAAGCCATCTACCAACAACAAAATCCCTTTCATTAGTGGACTTCTAGGGAAGTCAAATGCACTGTTTGCAGTCTTCACAGAGACCCATGCAAAAGACTACTATGACAGTGAAATATGGATACCTGGTTACAACCTTTTCAGATGCGACAGTAAGAACAGACAACAAGGGAGGGTTGGCCTGTATGTCAAAGAGTCGCTCATTTGCACAGAGATACTGAACACCACAAATGATGTAGTTAAAGTTCTGACAATAAAAATCGAGAACCAAAACCTAGTCATTGTACTTGTATATAAGCCACCAGATGCAACTTCCCAACAGTTCAAAGAACAACTATCAAAAATTGACTCCTGTCTGGAAAACCTTCCAGCCCCATCCCCAAACATCTTGCTGCTTGGTGACTTCAATCTTAGACATACAAAATGGAAGAATATAGCAAATAATGTTGTAGCAGAAATAATCCCTGGAGGCAGCTCAGATGAAAAGTCACACACACATGAGCTGCTGAATTTCTGCAACAAACACACCCTAAGTCAGCAGATAGTGGAGCCAACGAGACTAGAGAACACACTAGACCTTATCTTCACAAATAATGAGGACCTGGTAAGAAACATAACAATATCAAAAACAAATTCTGATCACAATCTAATCGAAGTCCAGACGTACATGCACAGGAGTCCTGATCAGCAAAACGCATATAGCTATGAGGGTACCTTTACCAAATTCAACTTCAACAACAAGAACATCAACTGGGATCTGGTAAACTATGCCCTAAATGAAACATGTTGGGAAGATATCTTAAATTACATGGACCCTAACCAGTGCCTTGAAAAGATCTACCACCTGGTAGCTGAAGTATGTTCAAGGCGTATTCCTCTATGAAAAAAGAAGAGAAGAAGTAAACAGGAGAGAGAGAGACGCTCCCTATACAGGAGAAGACGAACAATCACTGAGCTCCTCAAGAATGCCGGACTATCTGATTCACAGAAGGAAGCGCTAACCAGGAAAGTGGAAAATATTGAGCTAAAATTAAAGGACCCATACAGGATCCAGGAGAGTCAAGAGGAGCTAAAAGCGATTAGTGAAATTGAAAGAAATTCGAAATATTTCTTTTCATATGCGAAAAACAAGGCAAAAACCATTTCTAGTATAGGGCCCCTGCTCAGACAAGACGGATCTTACACACATGACAACAAAGAAATGAGTGAGATACTGAAATCTCAATATGACTCTGTGTTTAGCGAACCACTAATCCGTCTAAAGATAGACAATCCAAACAATTTTTTCATGAATGAGCCTCAAAACCCTGCCAATGTATGCCAAATTTCTGACATAACCCTAACTCCTCTAGACTTTGAGAAAGCCATCGACGACATGCTCATGCACTCAGCCCCAGGCCCAGACTCGTGGAACTCTGTGTTCATTAAGAACTGCAAGAAACCCCTCTCACAGGCCCTAAGTATGCTATGGAGAAGGTGCTTAGACACAGGCGAGATTCCACAGTCACTAAAAACAACGGATATAGCCCCACTCCATAAAGGTGGCAGCAAAGCAGTAGCTAAGAACTATAGACCAATAGCCTTAACGTCCCATATCATAAAAATTTTTGAAAGAGTTCTAAGAAGCAGGATAGCAAACCACCTGGACTCCCAAAAATTGCACAACCCAGGGCAACATGGTTTCAGAGCAGGTCGCTCCTGCCTCTCGCAACTGCTAGACCACTATGATATGGTCTTAGATGCTCTGGAAAACAAGCAGAATGCAGATGTAGTATACACAGATTTTGCAAACGTCTTTGACAAGTGCGATCATGGTGTAATAGCACACAAAATGTGTGCTAAAGAGATAACTGGCAAAGTAGGCAGATGGATCTTCAACTTCCTAACCAATCGAACACAAAGAGTAGTGGTAAACAGAGTTAAATCGGATGCTGCCATAGTGAAGAGCTCTGTCCCACAAGGCACAGTACTCGCACCTATCCTGTTCCTCATTCTCATATCAGACATAGACAGAGATGTTAACCACAGCACTGTATCATCCTTTGCAGATGATACTAGGATCTGCATGAGAGTGTCATCCATTGAAGACACAGCAAATCTCCAAGAAGATATAAACCAAGTTTTTCAATGGGCAACAGAGAACAATATGATGTTCAATGAAGACAAATTCCAACTACTCCGTTATGGAAAACTGGAGGAAATAATAGCTAGGACTGAGTATATTACAAACTCTAATCACACAATAGAGCGGAAAAGTAATGTGAAGGACCTGGTGTGGTAATGTCCGAAGACCTCACCTTCAAGGACCACAACAATGTCACTATTACATCTGCGAGGAAACTGATAGGATGGATAATGAGAACATTCAAGACAAGAGAAGCCAAGCCAATGATGATCCTTTTTAAATCACGTGTTCTCTCTATGCAAGAATACTCCTGTATATTGACATCCCCATTCAAGGCAGGTGAAATTGCAGATCTAGAGAATGTACAGAGAACCTTTACTGCACGAATAAGTTCCATCAAACACCTTAACTACTGGGAACGCCTGGAAGCACTTGACTTGTACTCACTGGAGATCAGGCGAGAGATATATATCATAATCTACACCTGGAAGATTCTGGAGGGACTGGTCCCTAATATGCACACAGAAATCACTCCATACGAAAGCAAAAGACTTGGCAGACGGTGCAACGTACCCCCAGTGAAAAGTACACTTAGAGAAAACACAATAAGTGTCCGGGGCCCAAGACTGTTCAACAGCCTCCCACCAACCATAAGGGGCATTACCAGTAGACCTCTGGTTGCCTTCAAGAGGGAGCTGGACAGATACCTAAAGTCAGTCCCAGATCAGCCGGGCTGTGGTTCGTACGTTGGACTACGTGCAGCCAGCAGTAACAGCCTCGTTGATCAGGCCCTGATCCACCGGGAGGCCTGGTCATAGACCGGGCCGCGGGGACGTCGATCCCCGGAATGCCCTCCAGGTAGGTAGACAACTTCCTGGGAAACAGGCTAACATTCTATTTGCCCTGGTATCGAGTTTCCATGGTGCAAATATCCTGATGGAACCACCGCTCTCCTTGTTCCTCACTGTAGTCCCCACAATTGTTGAGAAAATAGTCAAGATGTGAGTGTAAAAACTGCATCTTTACACTCATTCTAGACCCAAGTGTTGGAAACTTGAAATCAGGTCTTGGATAATTTTTTTCAGAACACCAGTACGCAGGCAGATCTGACGACCCAAGAAATGCCTGTGTTCAACACCGAAATTCACACAACCATTTAATCAACTACAGAAACGCAAGACTCATCGCCAGAGAAGACAACACTCAATACCGAAGAATCCCAGAATCATCACTTATTTGTATATCCAACAACTTCAACCAGAACAACGGCTTCTACAACATAGCTGAACCTATTGCCAAGAAACTTCTTCATCGCTATCCCACATAGAACTTAAGAATGGAACACTGAAGGTCCTTTAAGTTACCCGAGGTTTTAAACTATCACCCTACTTTGAAGACTGTCACATGTAGCTTTCTCCACCTGACCCAGCATTCTCCACCTGACTAAATCCTATAAATACCCTTGTTTCTTTTATCCAGGTAGATCTGTTTGTGACTCGATAAAGCCCACTGCGTGGGCGAAACGTTGTCAATAAAGGATCACATTATACTGCTTATGTGTTTATCTTTCCATGTGTATGGTGGAGAGAGAACCTTCCTGTATGTCATCTTTCCTTCATCTCTCTAGACAGTTGCAAAAGGTAGCTAGAATGTAGGTATCCCTTCTCAGCAGATAGCTTGTGTAAACCCGATGATGCCTTTACAATAATTCTCAAACAGTAATGGATAGAAAGAACGTCTGTTTAAAGGCAAACACGCACACAAATATTTGAGCTGATACAGTGATTGTAAAAAAAAGAGACTTTAAATGTAAACATATATTATATTGTTAATTATTAATTTAACCTCAGAATTTGGAAGGTAGTGTAAATAAGTGTTGACATGTTAATGTATCAGGAAGATCCGTAGCCAGATGATGGGATCCACTGGTGGTGTTCCTACTCTTGACAGGTCGAGCCCATTGAGGCGTTTAGATATCTTCCTTTTACATATTTTTTTAATAAATCGGTGTCACAGTTTGCAACAGATTTTTGTAAACATTTATTTATAGTCACAAACACCAGTTTCGATAAAATTAAATATCAAAGTCCCCTATCAAGAAAGAACATAAAGTCACAACTGTGACTGGAACAATGCACAAATAACTCGCACACAAGTCAAAGAAACTTACGACAACGTTTGGGAAAAACGGTTAACAACTGTTTCTCCCAGTTGTGGAGAGTGTGTTAACGAGTGTGTAGTTGTGGAGAGTGTGTTGACGAGTGTGTAGTTGTGGAGAGTGTGTTGACGAGTGTGTAGTTGTGGAGAGTGTGTTGACGAGTGTGTGTGTGGAGAGTGTGTTGACGAGTGTGTAGTAGTGGAGAGTGTGTTGACGAGTGTGTAGTTGTGGAGAGTGTGTTGACGAGTGTGTAGTTGTGGAGAGTGTGTTGACGAGTGTGTAGTTGTGGAGAGTGTGTTGACGAGTGTGTAGTAGTGGAGAGTGTGTTGACGAGTGTGTAGTTGTGGAGAGTGTGTTGACGAGTGTGTAGTAGTGGAGAGTGTGTTAGGATGTGGAAGTGTGTTGTAGTGGAGAGTGTGTTGACGAGTGTGTAGTTGTGGAGAGTGTGTTGTAGTGGAGAGTGTGTTGACGAGTGTGTAGTTGTGGAGAGTGTGTTGACGAGTGTGTAGTTGTGGAGAGTGTGTTGACGAGTGTGTAGTAGTGGAGAGTGTGTTGACGAGTGTGTAGTTGTGGAGAGTGTGTTGACGAGTGTGTAGTTGTGGAGAGTGTGTTGACGAGTGTGTAGTTGTGGAGAGTGTGTTGACGAGTGTGTAGTTGTGGAGAGTGTGTTGACGAGTGTGTAGTAGTGGAGAGTGTGTTGACGAGTGTGTTGTAGTGGAGAGTGTGTTGACGAGTGTGTAGTTGTGGAGAGTGTGTTGACGAGTGTGTTGTAGTGGAGAGTGTGTTGACGAGTGTGTAGTTGTGGAGAGTGTGTTGACGAGTGTGTAGTAGTGGAGAGTGTGTTGACGAGTGTGTATTTGTGGAGAGTGTGTTGACGAGTGTGTAGTTGTGGAGAGTGTGTTGACGAGTGTGTAGTAGTGGAGAGTGTGTTGACGAGTGTGTAGTTGTGGAGAGTGTGTTGACGAGTGTGTAGTTGTGGAGAGTGTGTTGACGAGTGTGTAGTAGTGGAGAGTGTGTTGACGAGTGTGTAGTTGTGGAGAGTGTGTTGACGAGTGTGTAGTATGGAGAGTGTGTTGACGAGTGTGTAGTGTGGAGAGTGTGTTGACGAGTGTGTAGTGTGGAGTGTGTTGACGAGTGTGTGTAGTGGAGAGTGTGTTGACGAGTGTGTTGTAGTGAGAGTGTGTTGACGAGTGTGTAGTAGTGGAGAGTGTGTTGACGAGTGTGTTGTAGTGGAGAGTGTGTTGACGAGTGTGTAGTTGTGGAAGTGTGTTGACGAGTGTGTAGTAGTGGAGAGTGTGTTGACGAGTGTGTAGTTGTGGAGAGTGTGTTGACGAGTGTGTAGTTGTGGAGAGTGTGTTGACGAGTGTGTAGTTGTGGAGAGTGTGTTGACGAGTGTGTAGTAGTGGAGAGTGTGTTGACGAGTGTGTAGTTGTGGAGAGTGTGTTGACGAGTGTGTAGTAGTGGAGAGTGTGTTGACGAGTGTGTAGTGTAGGTTGGAGAGTGTGTTGGATTGACGAGTGTGTTGTAGTGGAGAGTGTGTTGACGAGTGTGTAGTTGTGGAGAGTGTGTTGACGAGTGTGTAGTAGTGGAGAGTGTGTTGACGAGTGTGTATTGTGGAGAGTGTGTTGACGAGTGTGTAGTTGTGGAGAGTGTGTTGACGAGTGTGTAGTAGTGGAGAGTGTGTTGACGAGTGTGTAGTTGTGGAGAGTGTGTTGACGAGTGTGTAGTTGTGGAGAGTGTGTTGACGAGTGTGTAGTAGTGGAGAGTGTGTTGACGAGTGTGTAGTTGTGGAGAGTGTGTTGACGAGTGTGTAGTAGTGGAGAGTGTGTTGACGAGTGTGTAGTTGTGGAGAGTGTGTTGACGAGTGTGTAGTAGTGGAGAGTGTGTTGACGAGTGTGTTGTAGTAGAGTGTGTTGACGAGTGTGTAGTAGTGGAGAGTGTGTTGACGAGTGTGTTGTAGTGGAGAGTGTGTTGACGAGTGTGTTGTAGTGGAGAGTGTGTTGACGAGTGTGTAGTAGTGGAGAGTGTGTTGACGAGTGTGTTGTAGTGGAGAGTGTGTTGACGAGTGTGTAGTTGTGGAGAGGGGAGTAGTAAGTTGTTGACGAGTGTGTGAAGTGTTGACATGGATGTGAGAGTGTGTTGACGAGTGTGTAGTTGTGGAGAGTGTGTTGACGAGTGTGTAGTAGTGGAGAGTGTGTTGACGAGTGTGTAGTTGTGGAGAGTGTGTTGACGAGTGTGTAGTAGTGGAGAGTGTGTTGACGAGTGTGTTGTAGTGGAGAGTGTGTTGACGAGTGTGTAGTAGTGGAGAGTGTGTGACGAGTGTGTAGTAGTTAGGTCACCTTCCACAGCAGTTAGCTTCATGGAACACCAAGACTGTTAAGGTCGGCTGCTGGTGTAACAACTCTCTAATTATCAAACTCTTCCTGGTTAATAAACGTGACAGTAGTTATCTTTTCAGTTACATTAATACAAAAAACTATTTAATACAATAAAATGTTACTTTTTCTTGTTAAGTAATGTAAACGTAGTCAGGCACTCGTAATGACAAATATATGTAAGTTAGCAAGTAAGAGAGACGACCACAGTGGAAAACAGAGACGACCACAGGGGAAAACAGAGACGACCACAGTGGAAAACAGAGACGACCACAGTGGAAAGCAGAGACGACCACAGTGGAAAACAGAGACGACCACAGTGGAAAGCAGAGACGACCACAGTGGAAAACAGAGACGACCACAGTGGAAAACAGAGACGACCACAGTGGAAAACAGAGACGACCACAGTGGAAAACAGAGACGACCACAGTGGAAAACAGAGACGACCACAGTGGAAAACAGAGACGGCCACAGTGGAAAACAGAGACGACCACAGTGGAAAACAGAGACGACCACAGTGGAAAACAGAGACGACCACAGTGGAAAACAGAGACGACCACAGTGGAAAATAGAGACGACCACAGTGGAAAACAGAGACGACCACAGTGGAAAACTCCCTTGAACTTACGTTCACAAATAGCGTTGCTCAAGAGAGTGTATTACGAATATACCTGATGGGATTTAATTAACTTGGCACTGCTCTAGGGGATTTTCAGTAAAGTGTATACCCATTGATAAACGTAATAAGAAAATCTGTCTAATGATAGATTTTAAACTATCTTCTTTTAGCGAAGATTCGAACTTAATATAATCAAGGAGATCAAAAACTTCAAAGGATTGTATGTTTAATATAACGTATGTCACGTTATAATCTCAAGAAAGCTTAAGACAGTTTTACTAGTGTCTTATAAAGCTATTAAGTATATGTATTGTACATAACAGGAATTCTATATGATATAAAAGAATTATTTTACACAATAGGATCTTAAAGCAATCTCGATGTAATGTATACAAAGAATCAAAGAACAATACTGAATACAGACTTAAATAAATTAAATATAATGACAGAAGAGCAGTAGGATATTTCCTTTCCTTTACTCTTAAATACTTAATTTACAAATACAAGAAATGTCTTGTCTCCACTCTTATATACATAGTGAATGATAAGTGCTTACAAATCTTAAGTTCCATTCAGTTTGTCAAGAATGGGTCTCTACACACTGAGACGAATAAAGATAGTATGTTTCTACACACAGAGGCGAATAAAGACGTGAAGCCTCTATAGTCCAAGACGAATAAAGCATAACAACCTTATTAACCGACCAGAGTCCTAGAAGTCTCTAAATCCTGGAGAACTTCTGTATAAAATGAAAGTATAACGTTCACTTATCCTCTTACTAGACGGTGAGAGTAACACTAGACTCAGGAGATATTCTCGTTCCAAAATGAATAAGCTAGCAGTTGAGACCTCTAGACTGAGAGCTATTGTACTGTGCAGGTTAATCCACTCATACGTGACGTCTGTTCGGGTCACGTGGTTTGTGTTGAGGTGAGCGGCAACACTGGGCGTAACAAGTAACACTCGTTAATATATGGTCTCCACATTGTTGCTTATGTTCCATAACCTAATCAATAAGGAAACATGAAAAATATACACATAACCATAATAACATGATGATAATGAATAGATGAATAAATAATATTACAAATAATGTCATGGCATGATAGTGACTCTCTTTGCACTGCAACTCATTATTATAATTATTTAATCATAATGTAAACTGCAACGCATTATTGTAATTATATAATCTCAATGTAAAGTTGCAAGAAAATAAAAATTTGAATTTAAATTTGAAAGCCGATCCTCTTCATTTTAGTTATTAATGAAGATAATCGCAATGTAATATTAAGTAGGATAAAAAATATGAATGCAATTTCTTTAAAGCCGTATTTAGGCGTAACAGAGTGTTTCAACCAAATTAAGTTTCCAAGAATCAGTACACGCTGTAGAGCAAACTTTTATTGACAATGATCATAGTTTTGCTCTGTTGTTCAACATGTCTCTTCTTCACTATTGACTCACAAAATTGCACTGGCTTGGAGTTTTACTATTAACTCGCCATGGGTTCCAACACCACCCGTTCCGTGGTTTCTTCTTCAATATTGACTGCAGTTTGCTATTTGGAAAGAAACTCAATTTCAATGACGAACATTATAACTAGAACCAAATAAGTCATGAATATTGTTGCTAGATAGTGCGAGTAACAAAAATATAAACCACTTACCGGAGAGAATGGGCACAGTGCCACTGAAAACATGTTGAAGGCAAATGCCGCGTGTAGCTAATGTAAATTTGTAAGAACATAGGAAAGGAGGAACACTGAAGCAGGCCTACTGGCCCATATTTATCAGGTGCTTGTCAAACCCAAACCCACTAACAAAAATATTCACTAACGATTCTCTCTCTACAGTCAAATGCAAAATTACTGAACTTTTCAAGAGGTCCAGACAGAAAAGGAAGAGACAGTGGTCAGAAAAATGGAACATTGACCTAAAACTTAAAACCTTTTCAATATCCTGGCGAGATATAGGAAGCAAAGTAAACTTAAGACATTGAATGACACATATGAAGACATTGTATAATTCTGTGTTCAGTGAAATATTAAATATAATAAAGTATGACAGTAAACATAATCTAACCTTGTGCAACACCTGGGGATCTTTCTTGTGGAAACGTTTCGCCAACCAATGTCTTCCTCAGTCCAACACAGGGAAGTGCAGTTGCAAGTGCAGATGCTGAAACTCGACTTTCGCCTTTCATGACTCTCCACTCTCGTGTAGGGTGGCGAGAGATGCTGCTGGTATCGCATCTTTGGCAGTGTGGGTACAGATCCTTCTTGCATATTATCCCTGGCAGTGTGGTAGAATGAAGTGGAGGCTGGAGAGAGATCCTTCTGGTGCACCATCATTGGTAGTGTGATATGAAGAAGTTGATCTAGACAGATAGCATTTAATACCCATGAATTTCCTACAATAACTTTTATATAGTACAGGATGACAAACCCAAATTAAATTAAGGGAACTTAAACTATGTGTATTTAAGGCAAAAACATATAGTGTATTTATAAGTATAACATCAGAAAGTAAGAGGTATAAATTAACGTTGATATATTTATTAACATGGAAATCCTGCAGTCAGATGTTGGAGTCGACAGCTGGTGTTCTCACTCTCACCAGGTCGAGCACATTAAATTATTTACTTCCTTTTACTGTTTTATTTCTATTTTAAATCAGTGTCACATAATTTATAGGATGTCATGAGCGAATGAGATCATTCAGTACATCATCTGTCATTAGAGAATTTAGTGTATTGAGTCTGCTTATTTCTTGAGCTTCGCTGAGAGTCTTACCAATTGTAACTCATAACTGTTACAGCCTTTTTTGTATGTATATATATATATATATATATATATATATATATATATTTGTTGTGTGTGTGTGTGTGTGTGTGTGTGTGTGTGTGTGTGTGTGTGTGTGTGTGTGTGTGTGTGTGTGTGTGTACTCACCTAATTGTGGTTGCAGGGGTCGAGACTCAGCTCCTGGCCCCGCCTCTTCGCTGTCTGCTACTGGGTCTCTGCTCTCCCTGCTCCATGAGCTTTATCATACCTTGTCTTAAAACTATGTATGGTTCCTGCCTCCACTATATCTTTCTCTAGTCCATTCCACTTCTTGACTACTCTGTGGCTGAAGAAATGTTTCCTGACATCCCTTTGACTCATCTGAGTCTTCAGCTTCCAGTTGTGTCCCCTTGTTTCTGTGTTCCCTCTCTGAAACAACCTGTCACTATCTACCTTGTCAATTCCCCGCAGTATTTTGTATGTCGCTATCATGTCTCCTCTGACCCTTCTTTCCTCCAGTGTTGTTAGTCCTATTTCCCTCAATCTTTCTTCATAAGACAGACCCCTGAGTTGTGGAACTAACCTTGTCGCAAACCTTTGCACTTTCTCTAGTTTCCTTACGTGCTTGACCAGGTGTGGGTTCCAGACTGGTGCTGCATATTCTAGTATGGGCCTGACGTGTGTGTGTGTGTGTGTACTCACCTATTTGTACTCACCTATTTGTGGTTGCAGGGGTCGAGTCATAGCTCCTGGCCCCGCCTCTTCACTGTGTGTGTGTGTGTGTGTGTGTGTGTGTGTGATGTGTGTGTGTGTGTGTGTGTGTGTGTGTGTGTGTGTGTGTGTGTGTGTGTGTGTATGTGTGTGTGTATTTTCACAATATATTATCTACCATATCACAGATCTTAGGGAATACTTAGAGTGTTATGATAGCTAGTATGGTCACCCTCGTCAGTTCCAGCTCTTCTAGGTTAATTAACACAGCAACACTTAGAAAAAAAAATAAAAAGTCACAATACCGTGACTGGAACAATACACAAATAACGGAAATTTTTGACGACGTTTCAGTCCGATTTAGACCATTTACTGTGACTAGTTAATGGTCCGAGTCGGACCGAAACGTCGTCATAAGTTTCAGTCTCCCATGTGCGGGTTATTGGTCTATGCCAACACTTATTTTTTCCTTAAAAATCAAAGTCACCAAGCTAAAACAAAGAGTTTTGTGAGTGAGGTAAACATCTGTTCTTTGTTTACTGTTCGTCTGTTTACAGTACGGGATCCCTTCTATCTAAATTATTATCCTTGCATGAATATCTCAAATTGAAAAAAAGTTGAAATTTCTGTAGAGAACACTGAGATGAAGGATATCTTATAATAATTAACTCCCAGGAGAAAGATATCCTTTGATATTAACCACGGTGACCTTGATGAAATCGTAAACATATCTACCTTGGGGAGAGAGGATGTGCATATGTATAGTGAACGTATTAAGATAAAGGAGGGTTTTTAAATATATATTACACCAATAGTCGTAGTGCTAGGAATAAGATGGACGAGTTGAGATTAGTTGCAAGTACTGGTAATATTGATGTTTTTGCAATAACTGAGACATGGTTTAATATGAAAAATCGGGACTTGCCTGCCGAATGTCACATTCAGGGTTTTAAATTGTTGCAAGTAGACAGAAGTATCGGGAAGGGGGGTGGGGTGGCACTCTATGTCCGTGATCATTTAAATTGTTGCATAAAAACGGGTATAAAGTCTGAATTAACACATACAGAGTCTGTCTGGATAGAATTTTCAGAGGGGTGTGAAAAATTTATTTTAGGCGTGATTTACCGTCCTCCAAACTTAGATAGGGAACAAGGGAGACTACTTTGGGAGGAAATTGTTAAGGCCACAAGGCACGATAACGTAGTAATTCTAGGGGATTTTAACTTTAGTCAGATTGATTGGAATTTCTTGACAGGGAATTTAGAATCTAACGACTTTTTAGAAGTAGTTCAGGATTGCTTTTTGAAGCAGTTTGTAACAGAACCTACAAGGGGAAATGACCTACTTGACTTGGTTTTGGCAAGCAAGGAAACCCTTGTTAATAATTTAGAAATTACAGAGGAACTCGGCTCAAGCAGATTATAATGGACTTAGAGAACACTTATCAACTGTGGACTGGGGTGACGAAGAGAGGTATCAATATGACAGTTTTCTTAACACTATACAGTCTGCCCAAAGAACATTTATCCCATATAAAGAAATTAGATCAAGTAGAAATGACCCAAAATGGATGAATAATAGGCTCAAATATCTTTTAGGGCAGAAGAAAGGAATTTATAGGCGCATAAAAAGAGGTGAGGGTCATCTTATAAATCAGTATACTGACATTAAGAGGGACGTTAAAAAGGGAATAAGAAAAGCTAAACGGGACTATGAAATTAAAGTTGCTAGGGATTCAAAAACTAACCCAAAAAGTTTTTTCCAGGTTTATAGAACAAAAGTTAGGGATAAGATAGGTCCCCTTAAAAATAACTCTGGAAATCTTACTGACAAGGAGAATGATATGTGCTCTATTTTTAATAATTATTTTCTCTCGGTTTTCACACAGGAAGACATTAATAATATCCCAGTAATTAATTTTTACAGAGGCCCAGAAGAAGATAAATTATGTAATATCACAGTCACTGGCGAGGTGATTATGAAACAACTAGACCGACTGAAACAAAATAAATCGCCGGGTCCTGATGAGCTTTTTGCAAGGGTTCTTAAGGAATGCAAAATGGAACTCTGTGAACCAATATCTAACATTTTTAATTTATCTCTTCAAACAGGTGTAGTGTCTGATATGTGGAAGATGGCTAATGTAATTCCTATTTTTAAAGCAGGGGACAAGTCACTACCGTCAAATTACCGCCCAATAAGCCTGACCTCAATTGTAGGCAAATTACTAGAGTCAATTATAGCTGATATTATTAGAAGCCATCTAGATAACCATAATTTGATTAATGATACTCAGCATAGATTCACGAGGGGCCGTTCCTGCCTATCTAATTTGTTAGCCTTCTTCACTAAAGCTTTTGAGGCTGTTGATCACGATAAAGAATTTGATATTGTTTATTTAGACTTTAGTAAGGCTTTTGATAGAGTACCGCACCAGAGACTGTTAAAGAAAGTGGCAGCTCATGGCATTGGGGGAAAAGTGCTGTCATGGATCGAGTCATGGCTCACCAATAGGAAGCAGAGAGTGTGCATAAATGGGGTTAAATCCGAATGGGGACTTGTAACAAGTGGAGTTCCACAGGGATCAGTCTTAGGCCCATTGTTATTTATAATATATATCAATGACCTTGACGAGGGAATTACTAGTGATATGAGCAAATTCGCCGACGACACGAAGATAGGTAGGATAATTGATTCAAACATAGATGTCATAAAACTACAGGAAGATTTAGACAAACTTAATTCGTGGTCAGAAAAGTGGCAGATGCAGTTCAATGTAGATAAATGCAAGGTTCTGAAGCTCGGGAGTGTCCATAACCCAAGCACTTATAAGTTAAATAACGTAGAACTTAGCCATACAGATTGCGAGAAGGACTTGGGGGTGATGGTAAGCAGCAACCTTAAACCAAGACAGCAATGCCTAAGCGTACGTAATAAGGCAAATAGATTACTGGGATTTATATCAAGAAGTGTTAGCAACAGAAGTCCAGAGGTTATATTACAGCTTTATACGCGGCTCAGTTTTGGTCTCCATATTACAGAATGGATATAAATTCGTTAGAAAACATTCAGCGTAGAATGACTAAATTAATACATAGCATTAGAAATCTTCCTTACGAAGAAAGATTGAAGACCCTTAAATTACATTCACTTGTAAGACGTAGAATGAGGGGAGACATGATCGAGGTATACAAGTGGAAAATGGGTATTAACAAAGGGGATATAAATAAGGTCTTGAGGATATCTCTCCAAGAGAGAACCCGCAATAATGGATTCAAGTTAGATAAGTTTAGATTTAGAAAGGATATAGGAAAGTATTGGTTTGGAAATAGGGTAGTTGATGAGTGGAACAGTCTGCCTAGTAGGGTTATTGAAGCAAGGACCTTGGGTAGTTTCAAATTTAGGTTGGATAAATTCATGAGTGAGAGGGGTTGGATTTGAGTGGGACTCGCACATGAGTAAATAGAATTATCAAAGCTTATTTCTTGGGTAGCATTGAAAATTAGATTGAGCAAGTGTTCTGTTAGTGGGACGGATTGTGAAGGACCTGCCTAGTATGGGCCAACAGGCCTGCTGCAGTGTTCCTCCTTTCTTATGTTCTTATGTTAACATAAGAATGAAGGAACACTGCAGCAATCATACTGGCCCATACAAGGCAGGTCTTTCTCAGATCCAACCATTTCCAATAGCTGACGTGAAGAGTCAAGCGAGATATGATAAACCTTTCTTCTTGAGTAGTGTAATGACAGGCTGGACAAAAGGCCAGTATACGTACTGCAGTGTTTCTCCATACTATGACCTGTTGCTATGTAGGATAACGATCAATAATTTCCTTGTAAAAGGTTCAGCTATGTTGCAGAAGGCGTTGTTCTGGTTGAAGTTTTTTGATATGTTGATTAGTGATGATTTCAGAATCCTGCACTTTGAAGTATCTTCTTTGACAACGAGTCTTGCGCTGTTGTAAATGATCATTGAGCTGTGGGAGTTTCTTTGAAACATAAACGTTGTTCAAGTGGTCCATTCTGCTGACTTTTGGTGTTCCGAAATGCATGTTTGATGGTCTCTTGATGTTTCTCCCAAGTACATCTGACTGCAGTCATTGCAACGGATTGTGAATATTCCTTCCGTGGTTTTAATTTGGTGATGTCCTTGATTATATTGGAGGCAGTGGTGGACACATGGAATTAGGTGTGAATGAATGGTTCAGAGAACCGACGAGTTGGTAAATTAGACACATATGCAACACTTGTCTGACACTGCAACATCTTGGTATCTTAATACAGGGATTTCTTCGCTTGCCTATTCCTTGGGCACGACCTACTTCCACATTGAACAAATGTGACACCTCCTACAACTGCTGCACCTCTCCTGTCTTCAGTATATAAGCTTCCTCTGCTCATATGCTGTTATTCTATTCAAGATTGATGGACTGAAAACATCGACTCAAGATTGAGGGCCTGACAACCTCACACTCCTCCTGTTCTTCACGATTCTCCTTTGTATGGACTGATGAAGCCACTGCGTGGCGAAACGTTTCCTCAATAAAGATACCCAAGTGTTGCATATGTGTCTAATTTACCATGGAATTAGGTGTTGGAGAGGATGCTAGATGTGCGTTTAGCATAATGTTGGTAGAATTACCAACGATTCTTAAGCGATTCTGCAGTCTCTGATGAAATGACGAGGATGGTGAAGCTTAGAAAAGAGGATTCCTGTTTAAAGGATTCACTGCTGCAGATACTGAGAGCACATAGAAAGAAGACTATGATGACGCCAATTTTAGTTTTGGTGTCGTGGTGCGAGTAGTAGCAGTAGTAGTGGAAAAGATATTGTTGAGTGGAAGGTATGCGGTAGATTTTGAATCATAGGTCCCTTATAACTTCATAGGTCTCTCATAACTTCCAATGTCTTCATAGGTCCTTTACATTTTTCTTGCACTATCGAGTGGATTAATTTTTTTTTGTGTTCAGTTTTTGTTCAACTGTGTGACTAGTTCCCCAGGTAGAGTAGGTGAAAATATGTCTTGGATGTCTGGGGGTCTCCTTCTAGTTGTCTTCTAAGACATATTTGACTTACAGAGAAAGAATTTTAACCCACTTCGCCATGGCATACAATTATTTACACTGAACTTCGAAAGTTTTTATATGCACAGTGGGACTAAACATAATGTGGGGACGATCGCCGGTGGAAACTTAATGTTTTTAATGGTGTTAGATGGAGGTAGGTAACGTACTCACCGATCTGTGTTTACGAGGGGTTGAGTCCTGGCTCTTGACATCTGTTTGTATTTATTTGTGGAAGAAGCAGGAGTAGAGCTATGGTATAACGACTGTCAGGAAACGAGTTTCCTGACGCGGGTATTAGTAGTCATATAATGACCCACAGCTGAAGATTTTCGTCATCTGACCAAGTCCATTCTGTACGTTCCTGCTTGCTGCACGCACGTACAAAATGGTTATATGAAGAATCTAATTAGCGGTTTGGTGACGATCTCTACTAGTTACAATTAGAAATGCAGGTAATAGAAAGGGAGACAGATGAGGGAGATCCTTCTGGTATTTTAATTTTGCCTCAGCTCTCGAGACTGGGAATGAGTTGTGCTCTTTATAAGAAATTGAATTTGTCATTATTATTATTTACTATTTGCGACCACTGTCAGCCTCAGAGTTATTTCTGAGTTACCAGACCCTGCCACATGGAGGCCAGTGGTTCGTCTTTAAGGTCCACCCCAAGTCCATGTGTCCAGGAGTCCATCTGTGTCCCCAAGGTCTGCTCCACAACCAGTACCCTTGTCTTTCCCAGGTCCATGTGTCCAGGAGTCCATCTGTGTCCCCTCAGATATTCTCCCTTCCCCACTTCCCCAAGGTCTGCTCCACAACCAGTATCCTTGTCTTTCCCAGGTCCATGTGTCCAGGAGTCCATCTGTGTCCCCTCAGATATTCTCCCTTCCCCACTTCCCCAAGGTCTGCTCCACAACCAGTACCCTTGTCTTTCCCAGGTCCATGTGTCCAGGAGTCCATCTGTGTCCCCTCAGATATTCTCCTTCCCCACTTCCCCAAGGTCTGTCTCAGCAACCAGTATCTTCGTCTTTCCCAGGTCCATGTGTCTAGGAGTCCATCTGTCCGCCTTCAGATATTCTCCCTTCCCCACTTTCCCGAGGTATCCTCGCCTTTCCCAGGTCCATTTGTCCAGGAATCCATCCGTGGGCCCCCGGATGTCTCCCCTTCCTCACTTCCCTTAGGTTATCTTCCAGTCTCAGCCTTCCCCAGGTTATGTATCCCGAAGTCAGCTCAGCCACCCCCAGTGATCTAGCTAGATGAGAACGTGGCCTTGTCTAGCTGGTCTACGGTAGAGACTGTCTAGGTGGGTGGAATTACAGGAGGGGACACACAGAAAACTGCGTCCTGTAATTACACCCACCAAGACAGTCTAGACCGTAGGTCAGCCAGACGCAGCCAGGCTACCGTCCAGTTCGGCCACCAAGGTGAGACCACTTAGTGAAAATTTGGGAGTTCTATTTATATTATACGATTTATCTACATTAAATATAAGATTTTTTAGTTAATTAGCAGTTTAAGTGTGTTTGTGAATGTTCTATTGTTTGTTTATGAGTGTTCGTGTGTTAATCTGTTTGTCCACCTCAACGAGAACTCTAATAAGTGTTGAACTTCATATTTTTATTAGGTTATTTGTCTCATATATTTGCAAGCCGAGCAGTTACAAGCTCGTGAACTCAGAGGAAATTAAGTCATTTTGTCCGACTTTTCTCGGTTATCCTGGGTAATTTACACATATGTTACTATGTGTAATAATTTGTGTAACTGTATTTATGAATACCTGTACCTAAATAAACTTAGTTTCAAATACACTTATTTTCACACTCATTTATGCATTTCCGGAAACGGAGCCTGCGGGTTCACTATCTTTCATACAGGCAGAAAACAACGCACACGAGCACGCACACGAGCACACACACGCACACGAGCATACACACGCACACGATCACACACGCACATATGTTTAAAATACACTCATCGCCTCTTACACTAACATCAATGTAATCACAAATACACACACTCGCATGTGCTACAAACAAACAAATATACACAAATTTGTACCCATTTATATATACACTCAATCACGGTTGTTAAAATTCTGTTTATCTTTTCAAAATATAATAGAATAGTTGGAGCCAAGAAAAAATCAGACTTAATTAATGTTAGAGAATTCAGGTACTTTATACATTTCAATATTCTGTTGGAGAACATTGATTTTCGTCATTTTCAAGACAACCATTGTGAAAGGTGTGAAAAGTGACTTTTCTGAGACACATTTGGGTAACTAACTAACTAAGGACTCACAGGTAAGTACCCACATGGGGCGAGGGAAAAGTGGGGATAGGCGAAGAATAGATGGGTGAGAGGAATTAATTTAGAGTAAGGAATAGAGTCAGGACTAAACCCAACCGCTAGTCATTGTGAAGCTTAGTATTCGATATCAGTGACAGCTGACATCTCTCACGCTATCTGCTGCAACACTGGTCGCGCAACTCGGGCAGAGGCAGGAGGTCGGGCGCACAAAGGACATCGACAAATTGCTCCTTGAGAAAACTGCACGAGGACGACTCTCATGGGAATGGCTTGTATAGGCGAGGAAGAAACAACATATTTAAGAATAGTACATTATAGATTGTATATAGGAAAGCTCGAGAGATAAGGTCTAAGTGGAAAAAAAAGCAATACATGTTTTAGGTGTATCGTGGCACATTTGAGTAAGGTAAAGAAGACTCTTTTATGAATTATCTTATGGAAGATAAAGTTTAGCTAGAAATCTTTATTAAAAAAATTGAGCAAGTTTTTCTCTATTCTAACATTTTCACTTCCCTAACGTCTTTAGGATTATAAGGGAAATTTACCATCACACACTTAAAACATAAACGTTATGGAATGAAAAAACCAGCAGCCGAGGATATTGGATCAATTGACAAAAATAATTGAGGTGGTGGGTCCAGCACACTGGTCAGTACGTCTCTGTCTTACTCAGATTCTATGTTATGCTGACATGTTCCTCTGTTGTGTGAATGTCACCAAAATTATCCAATTATTGTAGTATTGTAATTTGCAGCGATGTTTAAATGTTATCATGTATTATATCCTGAATGGTGTGGCACACAGTGTTATTTCTTTAATCTTAATGTTTTTCCCCGTAAAGAATACTTAATGTTTAGGTGGAATTTGCGTCGAAACTAAACATCTTGCACCTCACAGCTGTTACAAACAGTAAACTTTAATTTATGAATAACTGCTAACATAATTTTTCAGTTAAAAAAAAACTTTCTTAAAAGTTACAGTGATATATTTTTTAACTAAAATAAGAATGACCTGGTATGGGATATTAGGATGACCTAGTATAGGATATAAAGATGACCTGGTATGGGATATAAGGATGACCTGGTATGGGATATTAGGATGACCTGGTATGGGATATTAGGATGACCTGGTATGGGATATAAGGATGACTTGGTATGGGATATAAGGATGACTTGGTATGGGATATAAGGATGACTTGGTATGGGATATAAGGATGACCTGGTGTGGAATATAAGGATGTAGGTTACATCAAACTCAAGACACAACACAATGGAGCATTACAGAACAACTTAGGCAACACACCTGAGCTCACCAACACAATTCGTCACAAAACTGTTTTTTCTATCATAATTTAATCTCGTTTATGTACATTGTGGCAAAGAAAGAAACAAACAGTTTATTAACTATCCATTACTATAACTCACCATTAACTCTCAAAATTTCAACTCATCTGCAACCATTAATCTTCACATCAAACTATTAACTGTCTCCTACCACAACTCAATATAACCATTCATAATCTCAGCTCACTGTAAACCATCCATCACCTCCACTCACTATAAACCATACATCACCAGAACTCACTATAAAGTATCCATCATCACAACTTACTATTAACCATCCATAACCACAACTCACCATCACCTCAACTCACTATATACCATCCATAACCACAACTCACCATCAACCAACCATGCAACTCACCCCAACCATTCACCACCACAGCTCATTACCAACCATGCACATTATGTGAAGCAGGACTCACAGTGTTCTACACAGGTGTGAATAACATTTAGCGTTTTATGTGAACGTCTATGAGTGTTCTATTCCAGATCAAAGAGTTCAGTACATGTTCTGTTTCTGATCAACGTGTTCATTAAATGTTCTGACCCACATCAACGTGCTCAATACACGTACTTTACCAGATCGACAACATATGTGAATATAAAGCCAAGATAATTTTCCAACCAGATTGAATTTCTGAAGAATAACTTATCTTGAATTAGGTAGTTAGCTTACGAAAATTTTGTCTTAATCAAGTAATTGTTGGTTTAGCACAAACTTCCTACATTTTTACTCAAAGGTCCCTCACATTATTTCTACATTGTTACTCATAGGTCCTTATATCTTCCATATATGGTTGCTCATAGGTCTTTCACACTTTTCTTGCTCTATCGAGTGGGTTTGTTTTGTTTTTATCCTGAGTTTAAACCTACATTTCATAATTGTTCCTCAAGCATAGTGTTATCTTAGGTCATAGTGTTATCTTAGGTCATAGTGTTATCTTAGGTCATAGTGTTATCTTAGGTCATAGTGTTATCTTAGGTCATAGTGTTATCTTAGGTCCATTGCCTCTAGTCAAGCTGTGGTCACCTTGTAGCTGTTTTCTAATACATACGTGACTTACAGGGAAAGAATTCTAACCTGCTTCGCCATGTCAAGTAGAGAGGAAACAAGAGAAAAATTAACAATGATTTTTTTTTTAATATTATGTGCACATTGGAACACCAATAATTTCAACTAACCCTCAACCATCCATGTTTTGCTGATCTGTGTTATACGAGAGGTGATGATGCAAATAATTGTTAATATTAATTAACCGGGAAGATTATTATGAAATGTGCTGAGCAGGAGGAAATCAGATTCGATAGAAGGAAGAGGAGAGAAACTTCAAATCACTGGATCAAGATATCTTCACCGGGCGAGATTGTGGAGACAATCGCCAGTGTTGTCACTTTCACCAGGTCGAAACTACACTCTGTTCATTCCTTTTTGCTGTTTTTTTGTCCTGATGACGATCTCGACTGTTTACAATTAGAAATGCTTCCTATCAAAATGTTCATCCTAGTTCCTCCTGATTAAAATAAAAAATAAATAATGTGGAGTTATAACAAAAAGTTTTATGAGTTTGATGCAGGAATTTGAAATAAGATATTCTTCAACCAATTCTTTGATATTGACCCCCAGGAAGAGGATATTCTTTGATATTGACCCCCAGGAAGAGGATATTCTTTGATATTGACCCCCAGGAAGAGGATATTCTTTGATATTGACCCCCAGGAAGAGGATATTCTTTGATATTGACCCCAGGAAGAGGATATTCTTTGATATTAACCCCCAGGAAGAGGATATTCTTTGATATTGACCCCCAGGAAGAGGATATTCTTTGATATTGACCCCCAGGAAGAGGATATTCTTTGATATTGACCCCCAGGAAGAGGATATTCTTTGATATTAACCCCCAGGAAGAGGATATTCTTTGATATTGACCCCCAGGAAGAGGATATTCTTTGATATTAATCACCAGGAAGAGTAATAAAAATATTACAGTTCTCGAGGAGACAGACAAACAGATTCACACACAAGCACTCATAAACACACAATAAAACATTCATAAACACACTTGAACTGCTAATTAAGTAAAAATTTACAATATATTATATATTTACAATATATTTACAATATATTAACCCCCTGTGTTAAGTTAAAAACACATAGATGACGACAAAAAATTAAACATGGCTCCTAAATATTCTATGAAGACAGTATCTTCATAAGGACAGAGGAGCGAGATGAGCCATTGAAATATCTCCTAAACAATAAAAAAAATCTAAAAATGTTTTAGATAGTAGGTGTTGTGTATGAATGACATCACCCATCGTTATTTAATTACTTGCGACCACTGTCAGCCTCAGAGTTATCTCTAAGTTACCAGACCTTGCCACGTGGAGGCCAGTGGTTCGTCTTTAAGGTCCGCCTATCCTCTTTCCGCTTTCCCCAGGTCCATGTGTCGAGAAGTCCATCTGTGTCCCCTCAGATATTCTCCCTTCCGCACTTCCCCAAGGTCTGCTCCACAACCAGTATCCTTGTCTTTCCCAGGTCCATGTGTCCAGAAGTCCATCTGTGTCCCCTCAGATATTCTCCCTTCCCCACTTCCCCAAGGTCTGTCTCAGCAACCAGTATCCTTGTCTTTCCCAGGTCCATGTGTCCAGAAGTCCATCTGTGTCCCCTCAGATATTCTCCCTTCCCCACTTCCCTAAGGTCTGTCTCAGCAACCAGTATCCTTGTCTTTCCCAGGTCCATGTGTCCAGAAGTCCATCTGTGTCCCCTCAGATATTCTCCTTCCCCACTTCCCAAGGTCTGTCTCAGCAACCAGTATCCTTGTCTTTCCAGGTCCATGTGTCCAGGAGTCCATCTGTGTCCCCTCAGATATTCTCCCTTCCCCACTTCCCTAAGGTCTGTCTCAGCAACCAGTATCCTTGTCTTTCCCAGGTCCATGTGTTCAGAAGTCCATCTGTGTCCCCTCAGATATTCTCCCTTCCCCACTTCCCCAAGGTCTGCTCCACAACCAGTATCCTTGTCTTTCCCAGGTCCATGTGTCCAGGAGTCCATCTGTGTCCCCTCAGATATTCTCCCTTCCCCACTTCCCCAAGGTCTGTCTCAGCAACCAGTATCTTCGTCTTTCCCAGGTCCATGTGTCCAGGAGTCCATCTGTGTCCCCTCAGATATTCTCCCTTCCCCACTTCCCCAGGGTATCCTCGCCTTTCCCAGGTCCATGTGTCCAGGAATCCATCCGTGGGCCCCCGGATGTGTCCCCTTCCTCACTTCCCTTAGGTTTTCTTCCAATCTCAGCCTTCCCCAGGTTATGTATCCCGAAGTCAGCTCAGCCACCCCCAGTGATCTAGCTAGATGAGAACGAGGCCTTGTCTAGCTGGTCTACGGTAGAGACTGTCCAGGTGGGTGGAATTACAGGAGGGGACACACAGAAAACTGCGTCCTGTAATTACACCCACCAAGACAGTCTAGACCGTAGGTCAGCCAGACGCAGCCAGGCTACCGTCCAGTTCGGCCACCAAGGTGAGGCCATTCAATAAAATTTTGGGAGTTCTATTTATGTTATACAATTCATTTACATTAAATATATTGTTTTTACTTAATTAGCAGTTCAAGTGTGTTTATGAATGTTTTATTGTGTGTTTATGAGTGCTCGTGTGTGAATCTGTTTGTCTGTCTCCTCGAGAACTGTAGTAAATGTTGAACTTCATATTTTTATTTGGTTGTTTGTCTCATGTATTTGCAAGAAGCGCAGTGGGTTACAAGCGCGTGCGCACAGTGACAACATGTCACTTTGTCTAACTTTTTTCGGTTATCCTGGGTTATTTATACATTTGTTATTATGTATGATAATTTGTGTAACTGTATTTACGTGTACCTGTACCCAAATAAACTTACTTACACACACTTATTTTCACACTCATTTACAATATGCGGATTCACCGTCATTCATACACGCACAAAATTACGCACACAAGCACACACACGCACAAAATTACGCACACGAGCACACACACACACGCACGTATGTTTAAAACACTCATCGCCTCTTACACTAATATGCACCTGATCACAAATAAACACACACACACACACACACATACGTCCACCTATACCACACACACACATGTACACAAACTTGTAAGTGGTTAAAATTATGTTTGTGTTTTCAAAATGTAATCGAAAAGTTAGAGGCAAGAAAAAATCAGACTTAATTAATGTTAGGGAATTCAGAACTTGATATATTTCAATATTCTGATGGAGAATTTTGGTTTTCGTCATTTTCAAGACATCCATTGTGAGAAGTGTGAAAAGAGACTAAGTTTGAGACACTTGTGGGTAAGGTAAAGAAGACACAATCATGAATTATCTTATGGAAGATAAAGTTTAGCTAGAAATCATTTTTAAATAATTTAGCAACATTATCGCTTACCTCACCTCTTCAAGACTATAAAAAACATTCACATACACACACATACACACACACACACATACACACACACACACACACACACACACACACTCACTCACTCACTCACTCACTCACACACATACATACACACACACACACACACACTCACTCACTCACACACATCACACACACACACACAGGTCAGTACGCCTCTGTCTTGTTAACATTCTGCATTATGCTGTCATGTGATGTGTGAATGTTAGCGAATATTATAAAATTAATGTTGTCTTGTAATGTACTGCGATGTTTAAATGTTATCATGCATTATACCTTGAATGGTGTGGCACACAATGTTATTTCTTCAATCTTAATGTTTATATTATAAATAATACTTAACGTTAATGTTTAGGTGGTGTTTACGTCTTAACTGAGCATAGTGTTGTTCATAGCAATTCAAAGTAGTAAACTTCCATTTATGAATAACTGTTAACATAGTTATTTTACAGAGACTTCATTCTTACGTTGCAGAAGCAGTGCAAAAAGTAACAAAAAAACAGAATCTAAGAATATTCCTTGATAAACAGAGCATCTGAGGAGTGACAAGAACTACAGGAGAAAGTTGAGAGCCCAGCAACTGTTATAAAGAATTATACACGTGTCTTCAATTTGTAGACGTTTCGCCAGTGGCTTTATCCATATAATAGAATTACATAATGTGAAGACCAGCAAATTAAAGATACCCAGATGTTGCAGACGAGTTTTACTCTTCGTGTCGGTATTGATACCATTCATATGCAATTATTATAAAGTTTAATCAATATTTATTATAATAATAACCAGCAACACAAAACATAAACTATAGAATGAATAATTAAAATTAGCTATTATTATATAAACTGTTTGAAATAATATTATAATAAGCAAAGACGATTAAGTTGAGCCAATAAACAAAAGTGTAATAATTTTCTGGAAGTGTAACACCTCGGTGATTGTCAGTAAGGTGTCACCAGTTATGTAACACCTCGGTGATTGTCAGTAAGGTGTCACCAGTTATGTAACACCTCGGTGATTGTCAGTAAGGTGTCACCAGTTATGTAAAACCTTGGTGATTGTCAGTAAGGTGTCACCAGTTATGTAACACCTTGGTGATTGTCAGTAAGGTGTCACTAGTTATGTAACACCTTGGTGATTGTCAGTAAGGTGTCACCAGTTATGTAACACCTCGGTGATTGTCAGTAAGGTGTCACCAGTTATGTAAACCTGGTGATTGTCAGTAAGGTGTCACCAGTTATGTAACACCTCGGTGATTGTCAGTAAGGTGTCACCAGTTATGTAACACCTCGGTGATTGTCAGTAAGGTGTCACCAGTTATGGCAGTTTCCTCTACAAAACAATTAATTAAACATGATGAATGCGGATGCAAGATTTGGAGTGAATTTTAATATATAAATCGTTGGGAAGCAATGCGATTTAAGGTGGATATGACAGAGAGACTCCCAGACCACATCCCGCGCCCCCCCACACACATACGAACACACGTCTCGCTGAATATTAGGTTTACTGTAAATTCAAAACAACAACTAACCTAACATCAGCTTCTCAACATCAGTTTTGAAAGTACTAAGAAAAAGTCTTAGATCCCAGCGACTGTACTGAAGCCTCGCTCTACTAAACACACCAGGTACAGCTTTTCTCAAGAAACTGATGAAACCACTTAAGTGTAGTAGTGGAAAGGATAGTGTTGATTGGTAGGTATGCGGTAGACTTTGAATCATAGGTCCCTAAATTTTTACTCATAGGTCCCTAAATTTTTACTCATAGGTCCCTCACAACTTCCTAAATGGTTACTCATAGGTACTTCACATTTTTCTTGCACTATCGAGTTGGATAGTTTTGTTTTTATGTTCCTCAAACAAAGTTGCTGAAAATATGTCTTGGGTGAAGATCATTGTGTTATCTTAGGTCCACTGCCCCTTGTCGACCTGGGGTCACCTTGTAGTTGTCTTCTAAGACATATTTGACTTACAGAGACAGAATTTTAACCCACTTCGTCATGGGAAGTTTAAAGGAAACAATAGAAAAAAATACAATGTTTATAAACACAGAGGAAAGCACATATTTATTTACACTGAACTTCGAATGTTTATAAGATTTACTTGTTATCTTACATGCACATTAAGACAGAAAGAAGAAACAAGAATTCATCAACTATCCATCAAAACTGGGAGAGACATTTCCCTCAAAGTGACTAAACATAAAGAACTGTAGCCAGATTCTGGGGAAGATCACCGGTGTTTCACTCTCACCAGGTCCACACTACACTCTCACCAGGTCCACACTACACCTCACCAGGTCCACACTACACTCTCACCAGGTCCACACTACACTCTCACCAGGTCCACACTACACTCTCACCAGGTCCACACTACACTCTCACCAGGTCCACACTACACTCTCACCAGGTCCACACTACACTCTCTTCATTCCTTTTTGTTTTTTTTTGTCCTGTTATTTAAACTAAAAGTCACCGAAACCATCCTACTTCCTGTAGCTATAAGAGGTTTGTGAGTTTGGTGACGATCTCGACTATTTACAATTAGAAATGCTCCCTATAAAAATGTTTATCCTTGCAGGAATATCTCAATTTGTACTCAACCGAGTACATGTACTCAAGCGAGTACATAGACAGCATGCCCATGCATGAGAGATACAGGATGGGTGAGAGATGAGGGAAATCCTTCTGGTATTTAAACATTGCCTCAGCTCTCGAGACTAAAGTAATGGTAGTTGGAATGAAGTTATACCTCATCTGTTTACTTTAAGAACACTCTGCAAACATCTGAGCTGATGCAGAGTCCGTAAAATGACAACCTTCATATATAAAAACAATGTTTTATATGGTAGTATAAGTAAGTTTTTAATGCAAATCAATGTCACATAATTTATGAGGTATCATCCAACACATGATCTGTTATCAACAAAAAATAAATGTAGTGAGCTTAGTAAGATCTGCTTGTCCGAAATGTTAAATAATCATATATCAGTTGTGCTCTTTATAAGAAAATGAAATTGTCATTTAACTATTTGCGACCACTGTCACCCTCAGAGTTACCAGACACTGCCACGTGGAGGCCAGTGGTTCGTCAGTCATGGAAACAGACAGATCATAATGGGTGCTGAAAAAAGTTGAGTCTCTTAGCAATACTACTTTCACAACCAAAAAAATGGATATATGACCATAATTTTTGAAGGGAAGGACCGGTAAGCCAGCGGAAGGCCTCGGTCAGATGACCAAAATCTCCAACGGCGGGTCGTCGTCATATGACTGAGACCCGCATCAGGAAACACTTCTCCTGTTTCCTGACGAACCTTACCTAACCTAACCTACTTTAACAAGTATACAGCAAGACACTTTAGACAGGAAGCCTACAAGACATCTGAAAATTGTGCTAAATGAATGAAAAACATTATACCTAACACTTGAATTAAAAATGAAACCGAGTTGAAGAATTTGTATTTTTAGTTATTAATAACGGAAGCGAAAGTAAGCATCCGCTCAGTGTCTCTCACTGATATTAACTAAAGATTAGTATAACATCCGAGGGAAGTTGATTCCATCATAGAACACTCGTATTACTTGTAGATGGGAAATACTGCTTTAAAGAAATAATAAATCTCAAGACAAATTGGCAGATATGATAAGATAGAGAAGGGCGGGTGAACTACACATTCCAGGATGCAGACAATCCTCTGACAGTGTACTTCTCATTAGAATAATTAACAGATGTTTAAGTGGACACTGCACTTATGATTAGACCAATTAACAAAATGTTTAAAGTAAGCGGACACTACCTATCATCACACTAATTAACATAAGTTTTAAAGTAAGCGGACAAAAGTTTTAAAGTAAGTGGACAGAGGCAGTACGAGGCTTCAGTGAACGAGATCGTACCCGAGGAACAAAAAAGAAAATAAATAAGAGACTACAACAGGGTTGAGGAGAGGTATAAGTGGAGTCCCAGGGGAAAGAGGATACATTCGTTTATGTCACTGTGTGCGCAGACGACACGATGCTGATGAGGGTACGACCTGTGAACGACTTGGACGACTGCAGACAGCAGTGACGGTGATAGATGTAACGGTGTGGATGGTGGTAGAACTGTAAACGTGACAGTAACGCTGAAAGCGAAGGTGAGGATAGAGGTGTCAGCAGGGAGTGAGGGTGGATGTGTCAGCAGGGAGTGAGGGGTGACGTTGGAGACGTCAGCAGGGAGTGACACTAATAGAGGCAGTATTGGAGGCGACGCTCCGGGTTGTCACTAGCTGGAGACTATAATAAGCTTCATTATTCTCACACCATCAAGACTGTGACAAACATTCTTGTTATGTAGTATGTCAGCTCTCAACCAGACCCTCCCTGAGAGAGAGAGAGAGAGAGAGAGAGAGAGAGAGAGAGAGAGAGAGAGAGAGAGAGAGAGAGAGAGAGAGAGAGAGAGAGAGAGAGAGAGAGAGAGAGAGAGAGAGAGAGAGGTTTATGTCACTGTACTAAAGAGACGGATAAGAAGTAGCATACATATAGTGATAAGACGTGAGGTGTAGAGATGGGCCAATTATGACACCTTAGTACTGTTGCTCAGCTAAATGGAAACATCGAAGTTTAAAATTAGGTGGGCCAGTTGACCGACTTCAGTGTCAGATCTGGTGAAAATAAGTTTGGTCAGTGTTTCTGAAACTTGGAATGAACCCGATTTCTGAGTGAAGTTTATCGTTGCAATCCGAGAGGATTCCAAGTCCAATTGGTTCCGTCTGGGCAAGGTCGTGTTGGAGGTATTACAATACTGGTAGTGTGATGATAACATAAGAACATAAGAACATAAGAATGGAGGAACACTGCAGAAGGCCTACTGGCCCATATAAGGCAGGTCCTTATCAAAACCACCACTACCTAAGAATTTATTCCCGTACTCACGACACTAATCAAACCCAGCCCCTCCCACTCATATATTTGTCCAATCTCTTTTAAATCCACCCAAGGTCCCAGCCTCTATCACCCCACTCGGAAGATTGTTCCACGCATCTACAACTCTGTTCGAAAACCAGTACTTGCCTATGTCCTTTCTAAATCTAAATTTATCCAATTTAAATCCGTTATTTCTGGTTCTTACTTGGTTCGATATCCTCAGTATTTTATTAATATCTCCTTTGTTTATACCCATCATCCACTTGTACACCTCGATGATATCTCCCCTCATTCTACGCCTCTCCAGAGAGTGGAGATTCAACGCTCTAAGTCTATCTTCATACGGGAGATTTCTTATACTGTAAATCATTTTAGTCATTCTTCTTGTATGTTCTCCAATGAATCTATATCCATCCTGTAGTAAGGTGACCAAAACTGAGCTGCATAATCCAAATGAGGTCTCACTAGTGATGTATAGAGCTGTAAAATAACTTTTGGACTTCTGTTGCTTATACTTCTTGAAATAAATCCTAGTAATCTGTTAGCCTTATTGCGCACACTTAGGCACTGTTGTCTTGGCTTTAGATTCCTGCTTACCATGACTCCCAAGTCTTTTTCACATTCTGTATGATCAAGCTCTACTTCACCTAGTTTATAAATTCGAGGGATATTTTCATTACCAACGACTAGCACCTTACACTTGTCCACATTAAACTTCATCTGCCACTTTTCAGACCAAGACATTAATTTGTCCAAATCCTCCTGGAGTTCACTGGCATCCTGCTCAGAATGAATCACACGGCCTATTTTTGTATCATCAGCAAATTTACTCATGTCACTTGCAATTCCTTCATCAAGGTCATTTATGTAAATTATGAACAACAATGGGCCCAAAACTGATCCTTGTGGAACGCCACTAGTGACTAATCCCCATTCAGATTTGACCCCATTAATGGAAACTCTCTGCTTTCTATTGGTAAGCCATGCCTCTATCCATGCTAGAACTTTACCTCCTATACCATGAGCTGCCACCTTTCTTAAGAGTCTCTTGTGAGGTACTCTATCGAAGGCCTTACTGAAATCCAAGTAAACTATATCATATTCTTTATCACTGTCTACTGCCTCAAATGTTTTATTGAAAAACGTCAGTAAATTTGTTAGGCAGGAACGACCTCTCGTGAACCCATGCTGAGATTCATTAATCAAATTATGTTCTTCAAGGTGACTTCTAATAATATCAGCTATAATTGATTCTAATAATTTGCCTACTATAGATGTGAGGCTTATTGGACGGTAATTGATAGTGTGATGATACAATACTGGTAGTGTGATGATACAATACTGGTAGTGTGATGATACAATACTGGTAGTGTGATGATACAATACTGGTAGTGTGATGATACAATACTGGTAGTGTGATGATACAATACTGGTAGTGTGATGATACAATACTGGTAGTGTGATGATACAATACTGGTAGTGTGATGATACAATACTGGTAGTGTGATGATACAATACTGGTAGTGTGATGATACAATACTGGTAGTGTGATGATACAATACTGGTAGTGTGATGATACAATACTGGTAGTGTGATGATACAATACTGGTAGTGTGATGATACAATACTGGTAGTGTGATGATACAATACTGGTAGTGTGATGATACAATACTGGTAGTGTGATGATACAATACTGGTAGTGTGATGATACAATACTGCGCCTCATCTTCCAGGTTGAGGGACTGATTACCTCATATGCCACTGTCTTCCTTGTTTAGTTCTACAAGGTTGACGGACATTGTACCTCATTTACCGCCTTCTGTTTCAACGCTTTCAAATTACGTCTGTATTGAATCGATAAAGCCTTTGGTTGGCGAAACGTCTTCAAATGAAGATGTTTCGGAAGTGTTTCCACGTGCTCTAGTAAAGCAACACACGCCCAACCCTATGATGGTGTCATTTTTGATCACACATAAATGTTCTACAGGTTATGCATAACCCAAGGTCTAAGATGCTAACATGTGCAGTACACAGAACACGCTGGCATCGTGCACATACAATCAACCTACTGGTGGAAGACGTAATCTTCTTACTGCATATTTTTTTTTCAATTTTCCTACCCATACAACTGACTGTTCTGTCGCCCAGAAGTGGGTAATCTACCTGAAGACCAAGTTACATGCAGAACACCTGGATACCTAGTTTCATCACAAGAGGTAAAGAAATTATACAAGTGGCTACAGAAGAGGAGCAGCTGACAAGCTCTTCAACGACCACATCCTGGATGATGCACACATAGCCCACACATGGGAGAGAGAAGGTTATGACGACGTTTCGGTCCGACTGGGACTGCAACGTCACACTAACACACGAAGGTGAGGAAGCCAGTATATATAAGCGAGGGGGACAGGGACGAGACAAAGAGAGGAAGAAACAAGTGGAAATGTAGTGGTAGAGGTAATGCTGGTAGTGGAAGTTGTAGTAGAAGTAGTAGTGGTAGTAGTAAGTAAGGGGAGTAGTGGTGGTGGTACAAGAGACAGAAAGGGGATTATGTAACCGAAGGTAAAGAAACCAACATGTGAGTAAAAATACGTAGTGCAGTACATATCTTTATTTTGAACGACGTTTCTCTCATGACTGAATTTTATCTAAATTTCTTTGCGCTTTCTATAGACTTGATGAATCTAAATCATGAGCGAAGCGTCCACTAAAATAGTCTTGCTCTGCATTGCTTGTGTGTGTACCAGTATGTAGCCAAGCCTTCATATCAGCCTTGGTTTAACTCTCGCTGTCGTGAGCTACATAACGCCAGGGTAAAAATACCTTCTCTCTCTCCAAAAATAAGCTTGTTGGCGAATGTAGTGACACGCTAAGTCATCTCTAGCTGGAGCACTTACACCGAAAAAAAAAAACTGTTACTAGGAACAGTGAGTTCCTAATAAATAAGAAAAATGTGTAACTCTTATGTATCTCTATTGTCGATATGTTTCGCCTACTATAATACTTGTCTAATGCAACAACACCGTGGTATTTCACTTATGACGTTATCTCCGGCTGCTACATCTTACTTCTGATCCTTATACAAGGTCTAGTTTCATGTCTCTGCTTTAAAGTAAAGACCTGACGCCTCCTATCAATGCTGAGGAAAAGGATATTGGGATTCTTAGAGAAAAGATTCTTTACAGAAAAGCAGTAGGAATTTAGGGATGATATATCCTTTCTTATGTGCAGGAATTCTACGACAGAGTCACAGAGATCAAACAAGAAAGACAGCGTTCAGTTTATTCCATTTCCTTGGACTGTAGAAGAGCATTTGATACAGTAAAATACCAAAGATTTGTCCAGAAATCAGAAGAATGAGCAGGGTAGGGTTAAAATAGCAGAGTTCACTAGATAGCCAAGGATCACCTAAATGAAAAAAGACAAAGAGTAACAGTAAGTAATGAGATATCTGCAAGAATTATTGTAGTTTTAAGACCACTACTGTTTTTAAGTACGTGAATGACCTACCAGATGGTGTTGTTCCTATATTTCACTGTTTGTTAACGATGCAAAACTAAATAAGAAGAATAAGACCTCAGGATAGTATTCAGAAACCTCGATAAAGAATCCTTCAAAACCTTATACAATATATGTTGTGCCAATCATTGAGAACGCAGCCCCAGCATAGAGCCCACACCTAGTCAAGCACGTGAAAAAAAGTGGAAAAGGTCCAAAAGTTTGCAAAGAACCTAGTACCAGAACTGAGAGGAATGATCTACGAGGAGAAGGTGAGGGAACTGAACTTGACAGCCTTAGAGGAGAGAACAAAAGGGGACATGATTACTACGAACGAAATATTAAGAGGCATTGATTTGACGAATAGGAAAAGATTGTTTGAATTAAAGAACCATGATCAAGGGGACACAAATGGAAGTTGAAAACGCAGATGTACTACAGGGTAGTTGAAGAGTTGAATAACTTGGATGAGGCAGTGGTGGAGGCAAACTCAGTACACAGCTTCAGGAGTAGATAAATTAATGCCCAAAATGCCAGAAGTCGGTAATGTCGATGAAAGTGACCTAAAAGACGGGACCAGAGCTTAGTCTTCAACCCCACAAACACAACTCGGTGAGTACACAAACATTATGTGTACACATATATTTACACAGCTGTCTCCCATGTACACAACCTATCCATCCCCTGCTACCGTACGACAGGGTTAACTCTTCTCCATAACAAGGGGACGTGATTGCCGGTATTACTGTTATAGTCTGAGTGTTATGTTCCCATCACTCTTACGGCGTCCTGCTAATGTTTACATCCTGCCTGTTAACTTGTCGCTTAGCGCTCTTAGGTTTGGCAGATATATACAAGAGTAAGGTAACTGCTAGTTTGTTATTTACTAGTCAAGCACTTCAGTCACTGGGTAAGTTGTCACGTGCTCTGAGCGAGGTATCACCTCAGTTTTTAACATATAAAATGTGCTTATTTAAACACATGAAAGCACTCAGGTGTTTCTCCAAAATTCACTGTGGTATTTTTATATATTCGCAATCACGTGTTTTGTGATATATATATATATATATATATATATATATATATATATATATATATATATATATATATATATATATATATATATATATATATATATATATGTGTGTGTGTCGTGCCGATTAGGTAAAACTTGCTATTTTGGCTTAAATAGCAACGCTCATCTTGCCATTTAGGACAAGCGAAAATTTGTGTATGCAATAATTTCGCCAAAATCATTCTGAACATAACGAAAAAAATATATTTCATTGTGTTTGTTTATTATTAAATTAATGTTAACGTATCTAAAATATATTTAGTTGGGTTAGGCTAAATTAAATTGCGCTTGTTGTAATAAGGTTAGGTAGGTTTTCAAAGTTTCTCTTGGTACAAAATTATAAATTCTTACATTAACATAAATGAAAAAAAAATATCTTTAAACGTATAAGAGAAAATTTTAGAAAGGACTTAATTTTAAATGAGTTCTTGCTAATTGACCAGTTTTACCTAATCGGCACGACATATATATATATATATATATATATATATATATATATATATATATATATATATATATATATATATATATATATATGTCGTGCCGATTAGGTAAAACTTGCGATTTTGGCTTAAATAGCAACGCTCTTCTTGCCATATAAGACAAGCGAAAATTTGTGTATGCAATAATTTCGCAAAAATCATTCTGAACCTAACGAAAAAGATATATTTAATTGTGTTTGTTTATTATTAAATTATTGTAAACGTATCTAAAATATATTTAGTTGGGTTAGGCTAAATTAAATTGCGTTTGTTATAATAAGGTTAGGTAGGTTTTCAAAGTTTCTCTTGGTACAAAATTAAATTTTTTTACATTAACATAAATGAAAAAAAAATATATCTTTAAACGTATAAGTTAAATTTTTAGAAAGGACTTAATTTTAGATGAGTTCTTGCTAATTGACCAGTTTTACCTAATCGGCACGACATATATATGGTAAATTTTTCAAATACTACTTGTTTCGTGGTTTCATTGCTCTCTCTCTCTCTCTCTCTCTCTCTTATATATATATATATATATATATATATATATATATATATATATATGGCAGTAGGTTGTTAGACAGCAACCACCCAGGGAGGTACTACCGTCCTACCAAATGAGTGTAAAACATAAGCCTGTAATTGTTTTGCATGATGGTAGGATTGCTGGTGTTTTTTTCTGTCTCAAACATGCAAGGTTGCAGGTATGTCTTGCTACTTCTACTTACACTTAGGTAACACTACACATGCATGTACAAACATATATATACTAACCCCTTTGGGTTTTCTTCTATTTTTCTTCCTAGTTCTTGTTCTTGTTTATTTCTGCTTATCTCCATGGGGAAGTGAAACAGAATTCTTCCTCCGTAAGCTATGCGTGTCGTAAGAAGCGACTAAATGCCGGGAGCAAGGGGCTAGTAACCCCTTCTCCTGTATAAATTACTAAAAACAAGATAAGGAAAACTTCATAGAATTGGGATGTCTGAATGTGCGTGGATGTAGTGCGGATGATAAGAAAGAGATGATTGCTAATGTTATGAATGAAAAGAAGTTGGATGTCCTGGCCCTAAGCGAAACAAAGCTGAAGGGGGTAGGTGAGTTTCAGTGGGGAGAAATAAATGGGATCAAGTCAGGAGTATCTGAGAGAGTTAGAGCTAAGGAAGGGGTAGCAATAATGTTGAAGGATCAGTTATGGAGAGAGAAGAGGGAACATAAATGTATAAATTCGAGGATTATGTGGATTAAAATAAGGGTCGGATGTGAAAAGTGGGTTATAATAAGTGCGTATGCACCTGGAGAAGAGAGGAGTGTAGAGGAGAGAGAGAGATTTTGGGAGATGTTAAGCGAGTGTGTAGGAACTTTTGAGCCAAGTGAGAGAGTAATCGTGGTAGGGGACCTAAATGCTAAAGTAGGAGAAGCCACTAAGTCTAAAGTATATAAGCCACTTCTTCGCGCATTTGCTGTATTCTTTTCAAGATTGATGGAATGATAACATCGACTCCAGGCTGAGGGACTGATTACCTCAAACTCTTTCTGATCTTCATCATTCTTCTTTGTATAGACTGATGAAGCCACTGTGTGGCGAAACGTTTCCTCAGTAAAGATACCCAAGTGTTGCACATGTGTCTAATTTATCAACTGGTCATCAATGTTGGAGTTTAAAGTGAGGTGTACCACTGGTGATAACACAATCCTCTGGGTTATCAATGGTGATAACACAATCCTCTGGGTTATCAATGGTGATACCACAATCCTCTGAGTTATCAATGGTGATAACAATCCTCTGGGTTATCAATGGTGGTAGCACAATTTTAAGAGAAGTTATCTTCCTCTTATCATTCTGCCAACACTGCTGCGACAAAAAAAAAACATGCCGCTGTGAACAACTTTTTCAGCTGTACCGTGCAGCACATCTCGCACTGTAAACAGTGGACGCTGCGTTACCAACGTTGTAAGGAATTACGATACGATAGCCAGCGTTACCAGACGCACTAACAAGCAGACCGCTTCGCTTATTTCGTTATTTCTTAATCTTATTTCGTAAGGACAGGTTCGTTTACGTTAACCTAAAATAACGAATATTAAATTTTATTTCTTCATGGTGTTGGCAGGGGTGGGTTGAGATGGTGCTGGCAGGGGTGGGTTGAGATGGTGTTGGCAGGGGTGGGTTGAGATGGTGTTGGCAGGGGTAGGTTGAGATGGTGTTGGCAGGGGTGGGTTGAGATGGTGTTGGCAGGGGTGGGTTGAGATGGTGTTGGCAGGGGTGGGTTGAGATGGTGTTGGCAGGGGTGGGTTGAGATGGTGTTGGAAGGGGTGGGTTGAGATGGTGTTGGCAGGGGTGGGTTGAGATGGTGCTGGCAGGGGTGGGTTGAGATGGTGTTGGAAGGGGTGGGATGAGATGGTGTTGGAAGGGGTGGGTTGAAATGGTGTTGGAAGGGTGGGTTGAGATGGTGTTGGAAGGGGTGGGTTGAAATGGTGTTGGAAGGGGTGGGTTGAGATGGTGTTGGAAGGGGTGGGTTGAGATGGTGTTGGAAGGGGTGGGTTGAGATGGTGTTGGCAGGGGTGGGTTGAGATGGTGTTGCAAGGGGTGGATTGAGATGGTGTTGGCAGGGGTGGGTTGAGAGGGTGTTGCAAGGGGTGGGTTGAGATGGTGTTGCAAGGGGTGGGTTGAGATGGTGTTGGCAGGGTGGGTTGAGATGGTGTTGGAAGGGGTGGGTTGAAATGGTGTTGGAAGGGGTGGGTTGAGATGGTGTTGGAAGGGGGGGGTTGAGATGGTGTTGGAAGGGGTGGGTTGAGATGGTGTTGGAAGGGGTGGGTTGAGATGTTGTTGGCAGGGGTGGGTTGAGATGGTGTTGGCAAGGGTGGGTTGAGATGGTGTTGGAAGGGGTGGGTTGAAATGGTGTTGGAAGGGGTGGGATGAGATGGTTTTGGAATGGGTGGGTTGAAATGGTGTTGGAAGGGGTGGGTTGAGATGGTGTTGGAAGGGGTGGGTTGAGATGGTGTTGGAAGGGTGGGTTGAGATGGTGTTGGAAGGGTGGGTTGAAATGGTGTTGGAAGGGGTGGGATGAGATGGTGTTGGAAGGGGTGGGTTGAAATGGTGTTGGAAGGGGTGGGTTGAGATGGTGTTGGAAGGGGTGGGTTGAGATGTTGTTGGCAGGGGTGGGTTGAGATGGTGTTGGAAGGGGTGGGTTGAGATGGTGTTGGCAGGGGTGGGTTGAGATGGTGTTGGCAGGGGTGGGTTGAAGTGGTGGGAGGGAGAAAGGAGGTGGTTGGGAAAGGAGGCGGCTTAAGGGGGTGAGAAAGGGCTGGAGGTGTTGGAAGGGAATGGATTGAGGATAAAATACTCGAAGAAATTGATAGAGGGAACAGGAAGAGGCTGTTCGAGAGGCGGGAAACAGATACACGAGGGCACAGTTTAATGTTAAAAATGAAGATGAGTCACAGGGACGTCAGGAACCAAAGCCTGAAGCGAAGGCGAAAAGTTTCAACAATAAAGAAGCCTGGTCACAGACCGGGCCGAGTGGGCGTTGACCCCCGAAACCCTCTCCAGGTATACTCCATGTAACTGTTGTACTATACAACACTTTCGTTGTCCTTGAAGGTACTTGGTGGTGTCGACGGGTCAACACTGCCTGAAAAGGTCAACACTGCCTGAAAAGGTCAACACTGCCTGAGAAGGTCAACACTGCCTGAAAAGGTCAACACTGCCTGAGGTTAACACTGCCTGAGAAGGTCAACACTGCCTGAGGTAACACTGCCTGAGGTCAACACTGCCTGAGATGGTCAACACTGCCTGAGAAGGTCAACACTGCCTGAGATGGTCAACACTGCCTGAGGTCAACACTGCCTGAGAAGGTCAACACTGCTTGAGAAGATCAACACTGCCTGAGAAGGTCAACACTGCCTGAGAAGGTCAACACTGCCTGAGATGGTCAACACTGCCTGAGGTCAACACTGCCTGAGAAGGTCAACACTGCTTGAGAAGATCAACACTGCTTGAGAAGGTCAACACTGCCTGAAAAGGTCAACACTGCCTGAGAAGGTCAACACTGCCTGAGAAGGTCAACACTGCCTGAGATGGTCAACACTGCCTGAGAAGGTCAACACTGCCTGAGAAGGTAAACACTGCCTGAGGTCAACACTGCCTGAAGTCAACACTGAGTGAGAAGGTCAACACTGCCTGAGATGGTCAACACTGCCTGAGAAGGTCAACACTGCCTGAGAAGGTCAACACTGCCTGAGAAGGTCAACACTGCCTGAGAAGGTCAACACTGCCTGAGAAGGTCAACACTGCCTGAAGTCAACACTGAGTGAGATGGTCAACACTGCATGAGATGGTCAACACTGCATGAGAAGGTCAACACTGCCTGAGAAGGTCAACACTGCCTGAGAAGGTCAACACTGCCTGAGAAGGTCAACACTGCCTGAGGTCAACACTGCCTGAAGTCAACACTGAGTGAGAAGGTCAACACTGCCTGAGATGGTCAACACTGCCTGAGAAGGTCAACACTGCCTGAGAAGGTCAACACTGCCTGAGAGGGTCAACACTGCCTGAGAAGGTCAACACTGCCTGAGAAGGTCAACACTGCCTGAGAAGGTCAACACTGCCTGAGAAGGTCAACACTGCCTGAGGTCAACACTGCCTGAGATGGCCAACACTGCCTGAGATGGTCAACACTGCCTGAGAAGGTCAACACTGCCTGAGATGGTCAACACTTCCTGAGATGGTCAACACTGCCTGAGGTCAACACTGCCTGAGATGGTCAACACTGCCTGAGAGGGTCAACACTGCCTGAGAAGGTCAACACTGCCTGAGAAGGTCAACACTGCCTGAGAAGGTCAACATTGCCTGAGAGGGTCAACACTGCCTGAGGTCAACACTGCCTGAGAAGGAAGCAGGTGAATTAGACTTTTTTTGTGACTCACACTACGTATGTATTTCTGGTGTACTGTAGCTTGTTATTTACTATTGTGTTCCACACTCAAAGTTTGGATATTGGCCCAGCCCATTAACCCATTTATTTAATTACTATGGTAAAATAACCATTATTCGTATCTATGCTATTTTATTTATTTATTTAACATTTATGTATATTGTTCCATTAAAATTTCTTATTAGAAATATCATTATTATTATTATTATTATAATCAGGGGAAGTGCTAAACCAGTAGGGATCAATTAGCGCCTGGGGAATGGTAGGCAATCAGATTCAATCGGTCTAGTTCTTGGGATCAAGAGCCCTTCACTGACATCAAGGACGTTTTCTCTCTCTCTCTCCCCTTTGTTTTAGAAATAGTAATTCTTACACGACAATTGTCCAGGACAGGGCGAAACGTCGTCATTAGGTTCCTCACCTAAGTGCAGGTTTTTGGTCAAGTAGTCATCTGTTGTTGTTTTTATATTGATATGTGCAATTGAATATAAAAGAATATACATCCATCTCTTCTGATTTATGAGGTTAATAGTGAGAGCTTCGAGACACCTCCGCTTGATCTTATAATTTTCTTCGTAAATCAGATGTGTCTAGTTCCAGATCATTATGTGAGAATGTATACTGTGCATGTTATCCATCATTCTGGATGCATATTTGTTTAGTGTCCAGCTCCTGGGTTGTCTCACAAATATAAAATTAATCAAATCATCCACATTCTGTCGAAACCAATTGCATATTGTGTAGATCAATATAAAAATACAGTTTATCTCAGCCTGACCCTGACTTTCCCCCAAGGTGCAGGTCTCACCTTAGCCCAAAGTCACCTAACTTTATATCAAGACATGATGTATGCCTAACATTACCTGTCCTATATCCGGCCTGACCATCATTCTGTATGTCTCGTATTCTGATAATTTTGAATATTTCTTGTATTTCATAAATCCCTTAGTAGGTTAACCCTCTCTCCGAAATGTTCTTTGCTACATATGTCTTTATACCACCTTATGAGTTTGTTGATCTACAGATCCTGGACCTCTTAGTGTGTGTGTGGGAGAGTATATTTTCATCTAGTATACCTCTTATTATGGTTCAATTATACCTTCTCTTGCGTGAGTTCATAGATGATGAGTAAACATAGATCTAAATGGGTTGAAAATATGTAATTATATTAAGTTTTATAACTCGCACGAACTGTATCACTGTAGACAACAAGAACATTTCACCCTCCATGGAAGATGTTTATTTAATATCACATCCCTGCAAGTCCCTCCCAAGAAGCTCATTACTAGTAATCCCTTCCTTAAATTACTTGTAAGAGCAACTGCTCAAGAAGAAATTTCTCTCCTAACTGGTAGTAATAATTTATCATAAGTTATATACACTGATGGATCTAAACAGGAGTCTTCTGGCAGGGCTGCATCTGCTGTTGTTGTCACCTCCCTAGTTAAGAACGATAACAACTTTGTTGGGTTAGGCATAAGAATTAACAACTGGGCATCTACACTGCAAACTGAATTGTTTGCAATCCTAATGGCGCTAAAACTAACTTATGACACTGAGCTTGACTCTATCATCATTAATGATTCTATGTCATCATTGAAAGCTCTTGACTCACATAATGACTCTAACAATATGCTCACTGGAGAAGCCAGGTATAGATACTAAAAAATCCGGGAAACAGGAATTAATGTATAATTGCTATGGATCTCATCTCACATTGGATTGCTCCTTCATGATAAAATTAATTTGTTAGCCAAGAAAAGTATATCTGTGTCTAGCATTAAGAATAATATTACGAGAGAGGTAAATAATAAAAATGAATATTATAGGAATGCAATTAGAAGCCTGAGTAAACATATAACCCACTATGATAACATGAACGTAGATAAGTATGTTTATGGAGCAACTTGCAATGTGAACAGACTGACTGATGTTGGCTTAGGCTTGGTTACAAGTACTTCTGGCAGTGTGGGGGACACACAGATGATGATCAAACAAA
>WNWK01008576.1:50000-83444 GCA_009830355.1 Cherax destructor
GCCACAAACACAACCATCCACCACTACCTGCCACAAACACAACCATCCACCACTACCTGCCACAAACACAACCACCCACCACTACCTGCCACAAACACAACCATCCACCACTACCTGCCACAAACACAACCACCCACCACTACCTGCCACAAACACAACCACCCACCACTACCTGCCACAAACACAACCACCCACCACTACCTGCCACAAACACAACCACCCACCACTACCTGCCACAAACACAACCACCCACCACTACCTGCCACAAACACAACCACCCACCACTACCTGCCACAAACACAACCACCCACCACTACCTGCCACAAACACAACCACCCACCACTACCTGCCACAAACACAACCATCCACCACTACCTGCCACAAACACAACCACCCACCACTACCTGCCACAAACACAACCACCCACCACTACCTGCCACAAACACAACCACCCACCACTACCTGCCACAAACACAACTATCCACCACTACCTGCCACAAACACAACTACCTGCCACAAACACAACCACCCACCACTACCTGCCACAAACACAACCACCCACCACTACCTGCCACAAACACAACCACCCACCACTACCTGCCACAAACACAACCACCCACCACTACCTGCCACAAACACAACCACCCACCACTACCTGCCACAAACACAACCACCCACCACTACCTGCCACAAACACAACCACCCACCACTACCTGCCACAAACACAACCACCCACCACTACCTGCCACAAACACAACCACCCACCACTACCTGCCACAAACACAACCACCCACCACTACCTGCCACAAACACAACCACCCACCACTACCTGCCACAAACACAACCACCCACCACTACCTGCCACAAACACAACCACCCACCACTACCTGCCACAAACACAACCACCCACCACTACCTGCCACAAACACAACCACCCACCACTACCTGCCACAAACACAACCACCCACCACTACCTGCCACAAACACAACCACCCACCACTACCTGCCACAAACACAACCACCCACCACTACCTGCCACAAACACAACCACCCACCACTACCTGCCACAAACACACCCACCCACCACTACCAGCCACAAACACAACAATCCACCACTACCAGCCACAAACACAACCATCCACCACTACCAGCCACAAACACAACTATCCACCACTACAAACACCACCACCACCACCAAGCTCCTCCCCAACCACCATCAACACCACTTAACGTACTGAGGAGGTTTGGGAGAATACGAACCAAATGCTGATAGCTCATCACAAAAAGTAATTTAGACACTTTAAAAATGGTCGTCTCATACCACAATACTCACTGATTTGATACCCTCGTTTAGAGGCTCTTGACGGTTATTGAAGGATTATACACCAGTCTAAGTAGACGAGTCATTATAGGTGAGTCATTATTGATAAGACACTGTAGGTGAGTCTTGATTATAATCCTCACTTTTCTGTGACTCATCTTTCCCCATCTTCATTACAGTATATTTTGTAATTCTCTCTTCTTTTCTGTTATTTATTTTACAAATGTGTATATTTCTTACACCGCTAGTCAAGACCTTACCAATACTCTCTCTCTCTCTCTCTCTCTCTCTCTCTCTCTCTCTCTCTCTCTCTCTCTCTCTCTCTCTCTCTCTCTTTCCCCATTCCCACCCACATGCGCTGCCTAATACTAGTCACAACCTTTATCAACCACTATGAACCCAAATACCACGGGATTCACCTTTACATTTGATATTAAACTGGAAAAATGGTGTGAAAATCCAGAGAGGGAGAGAAAAGTTCAGCGAGGCTGTATCTCTCGCAAACATAAATAAACCAAAATATAAAAAACATATATATATGAAATAAAGGATAAAAAAAAAATTCAAACCTGCTGCTACGAGTGGTGGTGATGATGATGATGATGATGATGATGATGATGATGATGATGATGATGATGATGATGATGATGATGATGATGATGATGATGATGATGATGATGATGATGATGATGATGATGATGATGATGATGATGATGATGATGATGATGATGATGATGATGATGATGATGATGATGATGATGATGATGATGATGATGATGATGATGATGATGATGATGATGATGATGATGATGATGATGATGATGATGATGATGATTGATGATGATGATGATGATGATGACTGTGGCAAATATAATTGTGATAGTGATAATAAAAAAAATAATAATAAAATGATAATACTGCTGATGATATACGTTCTTAAGGATGGTATAGAGAGCACATACATAAACACAGTGTGTATGTATACACTCAGCTCTTCGTCATTACCTGTTTGAAGCTACAGTAGCAGAAGTATGCTCATCCTGTTCCTTCTTCAACATTTTTTTTCATCGTATATATATTTTTAAACTTTACCAGAAATTTTTTCTAGTACCATTTCGGCTCCACTTTTTTTTTCTGTCTCAATATTAAACTGTGACTTTTCATTATTCCTGTTGCAGGTCTTAAGATTTTTTTCTTTTATTCTTTCGTATCCTCGAATGACCTAATTTGTGGCTGCTATGTCTCCTTCTGTTCTACTTTAGTAATTGTATTCTGTTATTATAATTCAGTTTTTTTCTAAGGAAACCATTTTGCAGTTCTTTGGGCATTTTACAAACTCATCCGCATTTTTTTGTTTTTTTTAGAGTTGTTGATAATTCCACTTTCGGCTTCACGTTGACAATAATAACTTCTTCGGCATTTCACCTTTCATATATATTTGAAGGTATTTAATACGTTTGTCTTTGTATCATGTAAATTTATCATATTTTCATTTTTATGGTCTTCCGGTGGTAATCTTTTATCAACATTAACACCTACATCCCTCCCTGTGTCTGATACATTCAATGTTTTGTTAAACAATCTGTATCCTTCATGTGACCTGATTCCAGTTTCTCCCACTTCCAGTGTGCTGAATTTATCTACACTAAATTCCATCTTCCATTTTTAAATCCATTTGGTAAATTTGTCCAAATCATTCTGTAGTGATTTACAGTCATTTTCATTGTCATTTTCTTTTATAAAATGTAAGCATCATCCGCAAGCATAATCATATAGGTTTCTGTTCCCTCTAGTAACTCAATTACACAAATTAAAAACATTATCGGGGATAATTCAGATCCTTGTGGGAACCCACTGGCAGAATTTTCCCATGAGGACATTATCCTCCTATCACTGTTCACATTTTTATCCCAAAACATAAATTCTTTCATCAGTTGAAATAGTCTGTCTTTTATACCTCCTGTGTTTCTTAGTTGCCATGTTAGTCTTTCATGGGAAACTCCGTCAAAAATTTTCTTGAAGCCTTAGATAAATATATTCCAGTCATCCATTTCTTGAACAGTTTCTCTGACTCTGTCTTTATAGTTTTGACCTACAGTAACTGATATACCAAAAATTTAATTGTTTGCTACGTGGTAACTGTATGTATACAACGGACACTCGTGTAACGTTAGGACACTCGTGTAACGTTAGGACACTCGTGTAACGTTAGGACACTCGTGTAACGTTAGGACACTTTTATTAGGAGACTTTTCGTTCAGCTTGTTTCACAGCGTCACACACGTGTCTATTTTATGCACTTGTCAGTATTAGATACCTTGTGTGAGGGTAGGTTTTTAGGTTTTGTATCTCCAGTGTGTGTGTGTGTGTGTGTGTGTGTGTGTGTGTGTGTGTGTACTTACCTAGTTCTGGTTGCAGGGGTCGATTCATAACTCCTGGCCCAGTATGTGTGTGTGTACTCACCTAATTGTACTCACCTAGTTGTGGTTGCAGGGATCGATTGATAGCCTCTGGACCCGTATGTGTGTGTGTGTGTGTGTGTGTGTAATTCTCAGCGTATACATGGATGAGTGTACGTGTGGTGGTTCACAAGGGATTAACACTAACGAGGGTGTTGAAGCAGCCACAAGGAAAATTGCGAAATTTTGCGAGGGTTGAGAGGCATCCTCCTTCCTTCCCTCCCTATTGTTTCCTCCCTCCTTCCTTCCCTCCCTTCCTGCCTATTGTTTCCTCCCTCCTTCCTTCCCTCCCTCCAATATTATTTATTCCCTTATCTTTCCTCCCTCCCAATTCATTATTTCCCTCCTCTCAACACTTTTCTCTCTTTTTTTTCTCTCTTATAACCTTCCATACTTTCTTGTCTTACTCTCCATCCTTCCCTCCCTCCCCACACCATCCTTCCCTCTTTCCCTTCCACTGAGTCCGTCCTTTCATCACTACTTCCTTTCCTCCGCCTCCTCAACTTTATCTCCTCTCTTCATCTCTACAACTTCTTCAATAAACATTCCCTCTCTCTCTCTCTCTCTCTCTCTCTCTCTCTCTCTCTCTCTCTCTCTCTCTCTCTCTCTCTCTCTCTCTCTCTCTCTCTCTCCCTGGCCCACTTACCACACACGTCATCTACTTCAACACCTCTTCGGTCCTCCATTAAACACTGCCTCCACCACTTCCATGACCCCCCATCCCTCCCTCCCTCCACCCTCCCACCAACCCTCCCTCCCTCCCTCCACCCCTCCCACCAACCCTCCCTCCCTCCCTCCAAGGAAAACTATCAACAAACCTCTGGTTGCAAGGAACTATAGACCGACAACGCTGAAGACCCACATTATGAAGATTTCTGAAAGTGTCCCAAGAAGCAAGACTACCAATCACATGAAATGGCAACACCTGCACAGTCCAGGTCAACATGGGTTCAGAACAGGTCGATCCTGCCTCTTCTTGCAGTTGCTGGACCATTACAACATGGTCTTGGACACACTGGAAAACAAGCTAAATGACGATGTAGCAACACCGACGTTGTAAAAGCCTTTGAAAAGTGCGACCATCGGGTTACTGACCAGAAAATGTGCGCAAGAGGAATAACAGGGAAAGTGGGCAGATGCATATTTAACTTCCTAACCAATAAAACCTCAAAGGCAATAATAAAAGGAGACAAATCATTCTCATTTCTGACAGACAGGGCTATAAACCCTGCAGACGATGACAGACAGGGCTATAAACCCTGCAGATGATATCAGAATATGTACGAGAGGGGGATCCGCTGAAGACAACGCTGACAACAATATGATGTTCAAAGACAAATTTCAGTTACTACTTCACGGGAAGTTTGAGGAAATAAAAGGATCAGATTACAAGACAAACTCTAACCACTCAATAGAACGTAAGTCTAATATGAGAGACCTGGCAGTGATAATGTCAGAAGATCTCACGTTCAAGGCGCACAACAATGTTGTTATGACTCACGAAATCGTAATGACACGATTGTAAACAAACCATACCACGGGTGGGATAACTAGAACTTTCAGAACAAGACATGCCAAGCCAATGATGACATATTTCAGATAACTCGTTCTCTCTAAATGTCTAGAAGTGAATACACACAGATCTAAATGGATTATGAAAACGTGCAATTATATTAAGTTTTACAATCTGCATGATCTGTATCACTGAACTATATCAACAAGAGCATTTCACCCCTCCATGGGAGATGTTTTCATTTAATATCACATACCTGCAGCCCCTCCCAAGACGCTCCTTGCTAGTAATCCCTTCCTTAAATCACTTGTTAAAGCAACTGCTCAAGAAAAAATTTCTCGCCTAGCTGGTAGTAATAAGTTATCACAAGTTATATACACTGATGGATCTAAACAGGAGTCTTCTGGCAGGGCTGCATCTGCTGTTGTTGTCACCTCCCTAGTTAAGAACGATAACAACTTTGTTGAGTTAGGCATAAGAATTAACAACTGGGCGTCTACATTGCAAACTGAATTGTTTGCAATCCTAATGGCGCTAAAACTAACTTATGACACTGAGCGTGACTCTATCATCATTACTGATTCTATGTCATCATTGAAGGCTCTTGACTCATATAATGACTCTAGCAACATGCTCATTTGAGAAGCCAGGTATAGATACTCAAAAATCCGGGAAAAGGGAATTAATGTACAATTGCTATGGATCTCATCACACATTGGATTACTCCTTCAAGATAAAGTTGATATGTTAGCCAAGTAGAGTACCCTGAAGGAGAATGTAGAATATAACTTTGGTATATTTGTGTCTAGCATCAGAAATAATATTAGGAGAGAAGTAAATAATGAAAATGAATGTTATAGGAATGCAATTAGAAGCCTATGATATGATATGATATGATAACATGAACGTAGATAAGTATGTTTATGGAGCAACTTGCAATAGGAACAGATTGACTGATGTTGTAGTGGTCAGACTTAGGCTTGGCTACACATACTTCTGGCAGTTTGGGAGACACAGATGATAATCAATCCAAAGTATGTGGTCAGGCATATGGTCACTGTCTTGAACACTATGTGGTCAGTTGTCCACTTGTTGAGGAATATAGAGATACACTATAATAACCTATGTGACATGTCAAGATATCTTATTAATGAAAATAAGATACCAGATATACTAAGCAAATTTCCTAAATTTGCTTCTAACAGATAAGTGAACTGTAGATATAAATCCAGATGTACTCCTGTTAACCCTTTTGGGGCCTAGTTCCTGGGCCTTTTGTGTATCCATATGCTCTTGCCTTACCCTCCACAGGATGAATATGGGGTGCACAATAAACTAGCCACTTCGGTGGGAAAATCCAATTAATCTAAATCTAGGTAGGAATATTGCTGTATACTAACGGCTTCCTTCAAGACAGGCGAAATTGCAGAGCTGGTAAAGGTACAGAGAACCTTCACAGTTTGAATAAACTCATTCAAGTATCTATATTACTGGGAGCACTTGAAGTCCCTCGAACTAAACTCCTCAGATCGTAGGCGAGAAAGATACATGATAATGTACACCTGGAAGATACTGAAGGGATTGGTTCCAAACCTGCACACCGAAATGTCCACATATGAATACAAGAGGCTTGGCAGGTGATGGAAATTCCTCCGGTGAAAGCCAGGAGTGCTATGAATACACTCAGAGAGAATTCATTAAGTGTAAAGGAACCATGGCATTTCAACGCCCTTCCTTCATGCATAAGGACGATTACCAACAGATTCTTAGCTGCCTTCAAGGGAGACCTCGACAAGTTACTGAAATCACTTCCTAATCAGCCAGGATGTGGTGCATATGTTGGACTGCGGGAAGCTGGCACCAACAGTTTGATGGATTATGCCAGCAACCACGAGGCCTGGTCTGGGACCAGGCCGCGGGGGCGGTGACCTCCGGTAGAAATTCCAAGTAACCTCCCTCCCTCCCTGTCTCAACCCCACTCTACCTCCCTCCCTGTCTTCACCCCACCATACCTCCCTCCCTGTCTTCATCCCATCATACCTCCCTCCCTCCCTGTCTTCACCCCCACCATACCTCCCTCCCTCCCTGTCTCAACCCCACTCTACCTCCCTCCCTGTCTTCACCCCACCATACCTCCCTCCCTCCCTGTCTTCACCCCCACCATACCTCCCTCCCTCCCTGTCTCAACCCCACTCTACCTCCCTCCCTGTCTTCACCCCACCATACCTCCCTCCCTCCCTGTCTTCACCCCACCATACCTCCCTCCCTCCCTGTCTCCACAACACCCTCCCTCCCTGTCTTCATCCCCACCATACTCTCTCCCTCCCTGTCTTCACCCCACCATACCTCCCTCCCTCCCCGTCTTCACCACCACCATATCTCCCTCCCTCCCTGTCTTCACCCCCACCATCCCTCTCTCTCTCCCTGTCTCCACCCCACCATCCCTGTCTTCATCCCGCCATTCCTACCTCCCTCCCTCCCTGACATCACCCCACCATCCCTTCCCTCCCTCCCTCCCTGTATTAACCCCACCATCCCTCCCTCCCTCCCTCCCTGTCTTCACCCCACCATCCCTCCCTCCCTGTCTTCACCCCACCATCCCTCCCTCCCTCCCTCCCTGTCTTCACCCCACCATCCCTCCCTCCCGCTGTTGTGTGGGTCTTGGGAGAGATATTTAGGTAGACATAGACACTCCTTGTAGGATGGTTACGGTATATTTACGGTAAGAGTAGGAGAGAGTCCAGCCACGTCTGTCCAGTTATAGGTCTGTCGCTACTGAGAGTGTACGCCTATGTGAGGCTATGCACATGCGCTGAGCCTCTGACGTCAGCGGGTATCGTGACGTCACACGCAAAGGGACCAGCTGTATAAGTGGGATGAATGCTGAATGCTGGTACACTACACAAGTGTACATATGATACTGATACGACAGCTCGGCCATGTTATCGTATGACGTCTCGGCATACTATACAACTCTATAGACTGAACAGACAGGTGGTACTGGGTGAATCTATACAATAGCAAACACATTATAACTTGGAACTGATCAAGATTAATCTTACTCTCGCACTTCTTGAGTTAACAGTACTTAAGAGAATGTTAATGGATCTAGATATAAACATTATATATATAACAATTTCAATTTGCAAATTTGATCGATCAATCGATGTGTATTCATGCACTCTTCGGCTTCTGAGGAAGAATAAATATTTACAGGGAAGAAGTTTTAACAGGAAAGATAAACTCGGCTAACACGGGTTATACTGTTAAAACTCAGAACTCAGAGAGAACTTGAACACACAAACATCTTGCTAGATACTGGAAATCTAATAACAAAACACACAGTCAATAATTCGGTTCTAAACTGGATTTTCTGATTTTCTATCTTTAGCTCACAACTTATGATCACTTTCCTACTGGAGGAATGAACAACTCGGTTTTGATTAACTTATAATCACTTTCCTACTGAAGGAATGAACAGACTCGGTATTGATCAACTTATAATCACTTTCCTACTGAAGGAATGAACAGACTCGGTGGAGTGGATGGATCTCTCCCAGGTTGAAATAGTTATTTCAAAGACACAAAGTATGAGCAAAGGAGAACGGCTCTCACTATCTCTTACTGCAGGTAAGAATTACTCGACACACGACACTTTACTCTGCAAAGGCTTACTGTCAACTGGAAGGAACACTATCTGGAACACGAGGGACAACAACTGGCACTCTAGTGAATACACTAGCAACAGAAACGGCTTTCTGCAATTGCTTTTGCATCAGCGAGAGATGCTATAACTCATTCAAATAGTCTTTCTTCAACAAAGCGTCCCCTGGAGAGGAACTACTACTTGAACTAGCAACATTGCAAGGATAGACTCAGTACTCAAGGCGGTCCGGGATACCTCCGGTACCCTAGGCATCTGAACGCTATCTTGCATGCAAGATATTGTAGGGGCTGAATTCCAGACAGGAGTGACAGTAATACTAGTGCCTTGATCGCTCGGCAACGTTAACAAATAGAACACATACTTTCTACAAGAACTAATCTGAACTTCACATTCCGCATCACTCTGGCAAATCTCTCATACAAGCTCGAAGAACAAACACATTGCTCAACGGCTAGAGACTGTCTTTCAATCATTAAGGGACTATGAGAACTTTTCACTGATTCGTTATCATTATGGCTCTGAATAGCAGTACACAGTATTATCGCACACATTTACTTGAGCTTCATTTCCTCGACTGGCAGCAAACACATTACTACTTGACTTTACTTGAGACATGACTGAGCAATTAAACGAGAATTGAAATGAAAGCAAAATTTACACAAGTATATGGCACAATATAGCTTAACTGATAGAAATTATTAACTATTCTGCATAAGTAACACGGATAATAGCACAATAACACTAAAGAAAAGATAACCCACTGGAAATTTACTTGGCAAGGAAACTCAACACACTAAATTAAAACAATCTAGCTTTAACTTGAACAGCAAAATGAGTTTTCTTTTCTTGTCAATATCAACAAAATTGCAACACAATAAAAAGAATTAAATGCACAACTAATTAAAAGAATTCAATAATGGTTATGGCACTAGCAACAGTCTGATAAAATGATTCGATAGAATATTCACTGGCAAAAATTAAAGTAACTTTACTGCTTGAATCACTAGAAGTTCACTGGAATATTACTTATTACTCTTAGGAAATGACAAGTTACTTGAGCAGTTAAACACAACAAAATTGATGAAACAAAAATTGAATACTGGGGAATTTAATTTACACAAAATCAATTTCAGGAATTATCAATAGTCAATAATTGCACTGGGGGAAAAACTTTGCAACACAAGAATTAAGATATTACGAAGGAATTAGTTTGAACACTCTTACTCTTTATTGCAAGCAAAGCAAGGTGACTCAATAAAATAATTACTGGAACAATTTACTAAAAACACTGATTTTAAACAAACTTAAGAGTGAAATTGTTCAAACAACACTTTAACATGAACTATGTAAAAAAAAATCATGAACAAGATATTTAACAAGAAAATAAGGCAACATTTACAGGAACTGAAGTACAACTCATCAGGGTAATTAACTTTTGGACTTACAAATTCACAAAAAGTCAATTTCGTTGTCCTTGAGATTAGTAACTTATCAGAAGAAATTGAGATCTTCAATAAAAATTATAGCACTAGTCTGCAAGGTTGAAACACATTAGCACTGTATAAAAAATAAACAAGTACACAAAACAATAGCAGGTGCAAGGGAAAAGTAACACTGACTGCAACACATAAGAATTAGCAGGGAATATTACTGGTAAAATGTTAAAAATTGCTTGGAGGAGAAAACAATATGTAGTTACTGGGGCAAGCAAAATTAATTAATTACACAATTTAAACATTAACAAACAAGGGTAAATGAATAAAAAAATGATAACTCTGGGATAGTACACTTGGTGAAACACAATAATTAACAAGACAGAAAATTCAACAACACATGGACAATGCTGGGGAAAAAATTTAAAATCTTTTCAAATTACTACTTGGTGGAATATTGGAACACAAGATAACTTTAACAAAACTGTACTTACTGCAAACTTAGTAACACAACGAAATTCACAGAAATTATAACGCAATAATTAACAAGAGACAATATTAGTGAAATCAAAAATTAATGCAAATAATTAATTTAACACAGAACACTTCCTAGGATAACTCAAAATTTCTGTAACTGGCAAAAAATGTCTCAACACACGAAATTGTCTATAGATTATCTGAAAAATAAAACAACAACACAGTAAATGTCTCTAGGGTGGAGATCGGTGACTGAAGCGTGGTGGTGGAGGGTGGTGGTGGAGGGTGGTGGTGGAGGGTGGTGGAGGCTGGTGGTCTGGTCCACTCGTTGATAACTTGAAGTAATGTGCATAAACCGGCGGACTACGAACCGAGGCTTTATACAGTTGGCACAACAGTTCAGAAGAAACACACTCAGGACGCTCGACCTGGTTCATAGCCAATAAACTGCTTGCAGGACCCAGTTAAGGGTGAAATAATCCACACTTAATGCTTTGTGTGGGTGGATGCACGTGGTCAAGGCGTCTGCCTTAGCGTGGGTGGTGGGGGGTGGTGGCGGGTGGTGGAGTAGCTAGGCTTACACCGCTTCCCGCGTGCGCCTGTGGCTTACGCCGTTTATATGAACTTAACCCAGGGTGGCTTGAATAACCCAGGTTACCACGGGGATGGTATTGTACTCAGAACAGCAATACACTGGAGTACAAAGGTGGTATAAATGTGTGACTCACGTGGCTTACTTCTCAGACAGCAGAGTGGCTTGCTGGCTTAGTAGAATATTTTCACACAGATTGACTGGCTTGGAATCTTGTGACAAATTAGCACAGCAAGGTAGAAGCTGGCTTAAGCCTAGGCTGACGTAACTGGTGGTGGCTTTACTGGCTGGAATGGTACTCTCCCCTCACTGGCTTACTCGTACAGAATTTGCAAAACCCGGGTCAACCCCTCGTAGGTTTTAACAAATCAACAAATGAGGCACTTAACTGACCAGGAGATACTTTAGATATTGTAGACTTCTTGGATGTAGGTAGCTGGTAACGTGGTCGGTCTGGAGGCTGTTTGCTTGCTTGTCATAGTCTATCTCTCTATAACAGCGTAATCGATAAAAATTACGGCACACCGCTGCTCACCACTTGTTGTGTGGGTCTTGGGAGAGATATTTAGGTAGACATAGACACTCCTTGTAGGATGGTTACGGTATATTTACGGTAAGAGTAGGAGAGAGTCCAGCCACGTCTGTCCAGTTATAGGTCTGTCGCTACTGAGAGTGTACGCCTATGTGAGGCTATGCACATGCGCTGAGCCTCTGACGTCAGCGGGTATCGTGACGTCACACGCAAAGGGACCAGCTGTATAAGTGGGATGAATGCTGAATGCTGGTACACTACACAAGTGTACATATGATACTGATACGACACCTCCCTCCCTGTCTTCACCCCACCATCCCTCCCTCCCTACCTGTCTTCACCCCACCATCCCTCCCTCCCTACCTACCAGTCTTCACCCCACCATCCCTCCCTCCCTCCCTCCCTACCTACCAGTCTTCACCCCACCATCCCTCCCTCCCTCCCTCCCTCCCTTAGTGGAGGCAGTGTTGGGTATAGGCAGTGTTGGGTGGAGGCAGCACTGGGTGGAGGCAGTGTTGGGTGGAGGCAGCACTGTGTGGAGGCAATGTCGGGTGGAGGCAATTTTCGGTAGCAAGAGATCAAGGTAGAAGGGACTGAGGGAGGTGCTAGAGGTATAATCTTCAGAGTTTGTGTAGTAAGTCAGTTTCTGTCAACCATGAATACACAGACAACTGTACTCTGACATTAACTTAAGAGCAGAAATACCAGCTGCTCTCAGTTACATCAATCACAACCTACAAAGAAATCAGACAGGAAAAAACGATCGTAGGTTACATTTGTTTTTGATAAAATACAAATGATGATGGTCTCCAGGCGCCATCATAGTATTGCTGGAGCAGTGAATGAATGTGAGAGTGCTGGAGCCCAGGAATGAAATTGATATCCCTGGGATGAAATTTGATTCCAAAGTGACTGTAAAAGAATCACATTGTAAATTTTGTAAGCAAGGCTGTCAAGAAGGTCAAAGCACCAAGGCGTATCTCGTGCCATCTCGACGGTAGACGCTGAAGGAGACACAAGTGCGCTCACACCTTGGGTATGCTCCACTTTCTTGGACTGCCTGTCCTCCCAATCTCATCTACGATTTCTTGACAGACTAGAGAACAAGACAAGACGACTCATCTCTCGCCTGAATCCAACCTGGACAGATCTGTAATTTCAGCAGAGGCTTCAACACCGGAGGGATTCATGAGTGGTCTAACTGCAGCGTACAAGGCCAGTGTTGTCAAGGTACCACACTCCGCTTTACTTCCCGGACAGAGAAAAGACAATACGCAACAACTGCATTCTAGTTACATGCTTCTGAAGAACATGTTTTCATATGAGATCATTCGTTTCTAGAATGACTCGAGTCTGGATCATGTTCGTACAGCAAAACGACGTTGATGAAATAAAGTATGATGACCAAATGAAATTGCTGACCCACAGCTGGCTCCAGTTTCACCTTGTTCCATAACAATAACAAGGCTTTCAAATGACCTGAAGCAGGTAACAGTTCTTAGCTTGTAAATGAAGGTAGAAACTCTTAAGGTAACCCTGTAAAAACCCTTGTCTAAATAAGAGAGGAAGAGAGGGTGAGGGTGAGAGAGAGAGACAGAGACAGAGAGAGAGAGAGAGAGAGACAGAGAGAGAGAGAGATAAAGAGAGGAACAGAGAGACAGACGGACAGACAGAGAGAAAGAGAGGGAGAGGTATTAGATTCTCTCAAACAATAAAATCATAATTTAGGGTTTATCACTGGCTTATCTTATATGTTGTTGCAGTAGAAACACATTGTCAACCATTTTGCAAAGGATATATTCCTGAAGTGTTATTTATCTCTGTGTAAAATATAACTCAACCTTCTGATAATACCAAGTTATATATTTTCATATGCATCCTATCCTCACTGTATATTTTCGTATTACACAACCTATTCTCACTCTTAATTTTCGTTTTATGCAACCTATCGTCAATTTTCGTGGGCCCTTCCTAGCTTCATTTAAACCTAGTAAGGATTTTGGCCACATACAATTAACATGCTGATCTTTAGCACATCTCTAGTCTTGGAAAATAATCGTCCTGGGTTTTATAATGATTGGTCTATTGAATTTCGGACTAATTCAGTAAGACTAATACCCCCTATAATTCCTTAATGTTTATAATTATAACCATAATTTTTAAAGGGGTAGACCGGTAAGCCACTTGAAGGCCTCAGTCACATGACCAAAAGCTCCAGCCGTGGGTCATTTTAAGACTAAGACCCTCGTCAGGAAACACTTGTCTTGTTTCCTGAAAAACCTATCTAACCTAACCTTATGTTTGTGTTTCTCTGGCAGCATCTAGCAGTGGAAACTGGTGCGTGGCTCGACTGCTGACTCTTGTTCAAGTTTTATTCAGTATCTTGTTCCTCACCACACGTGCTGGACTGGTGTCTTGTCCCCCACCACACGTGCTGGACTGGTAATCCCAGATCGAGAGTTTGTATCCAGATCCTTCCACTGAACTGTTAGAATTGTAAATATCGAATTTTTAACCCTGACGCGTATTATAAAACGTTACCAAAATGTATGTCTGTATGATTATATGTGATATCATTTCTCATTATTTCATTCATATCCGCCGAGCTTAGCACAAATACATGTAAATATTTTCCAGATCAGCTGGGACCTGCCTCTCCCTGGGTCAGTTACCAGTGGACGAGATAAAAAAAAAAAGGTCATGCCATAGCAGCATCTAACCTCAAGACATGTTAAGTCTCCTTGGTGGGTATAAGATATAAAGTGGAAGATTTCTCCCAGGCTGCGGAAGAACATGCAAAAGAATATGACCGCTTATACGAGAACTCTCTGTGTCTGAACCACAGCATCGCAGCTCTTCTGATTTTTAATGGCTGGGCCCTACATAGAATTTTTCTTCCTATAAGGTTATAAGTGTAGGGTCTATGTATATATCCATAGCTAATTAATGTATATAAATTATAACATATGAGAAAGTTTAAGTATTACTTCAATTCGAACTATTTTTAATGTATGTAGAATCTAAGCCTAACCTACTGGGTTTAAAAACCACCATATTGAGCCTAACTCCACCCTCTTGGGTCGCTCACCTTCTTGAAGTTGCTACTGAAGTTAAATATGTAACATCACAGGTTACGGAGTTGCTGTATTGGACGTTCAACCGCTGTGACGAACGAATACATATACGGTGTCTGTTCTGAGATTTTACTCGTTCTTATAAGACTCTACGATGGTCATAGTTTGTTGTATTGTAGAGGAAAGTAACTGCATTTCCCAGCTTCCTCAACGATTTAGAATGATGGGGGAAATGAATTGCTGCCGTGAGGTGAGAAAACTGGGACCCAACAGAATAAAGCCGCCTCTCTAGCGAACATTTTATCGCAGTCTCAAAACAAAATGTTCAAATAAAATTAATAATATTAATAATAATAGCAACAAGAATAATAGCTATAACAACCAAAATAACAACAACAACAATAAATACTTGATGTAATTTGGTTGTTTCGGGATCCGAGGAAGGCGTCTCGTATTTAAAAACCCTCGTCCTCTGTACCTTAATGTACACGACTGGAAAAACGCCGCAGTGTGTGGCATAGGTTTCTAATGCATTTCAATATTAGTACTGTTAGCAAGTTATAACATGAACATTAATTCCCAATTTCTTCAATAAAAATGGCAAATACGACATAAACAACCCAAATCTAATTCAAACCTTTTACTAAGAAACACCAGCTCTGGAGCGAAACACTAGCTCTGGAGCGAAACATCAGCTCTGGAGCGAAACACCAGCTCTGTAGCAAAACACCAGAGGTGTTTTCTTTTTATCTTAGAGAACAATATCCTAAATTTCTCCAGCACATTCAATTTGAAGCTGATCAGAAGTTTCATCATCAAGTTATCAGTATTGAAGTCTTGAAGTTAATCAGACGAAACATTCAGAAACTGCACAAAAATCAGTGTTTCAATTTTCCAAATTTCTTCCTCATCCTCATAAAAGGCAAATTGGGATAACACAGGCCAAAAACAACTCAAAATTTTCTTTAAGTAAGATTCACCAGCGTTTCAGGCCTATGTAAGTTATTAATTAATTATTTTTTACGTAGGCTTTGGATACAGACAGTAAGATAATATTATTCCAGTGGTCTTGAGGACACATACATGTTATGGGAACATAAAAATCACATTATGTAGATTTAAGCCAAGATAACCCAATACCAAACACTGACTTATTTCTCATCAAAAAGAGACATTCTCAAGTTATTTCATAAAAAAAAAATTTGCTTAATAAATGGGTACATTGAAACTTACACACCCGAAAATCAAGAGGAAGGTTCCTTTGAGAAAACACGCCAACACTAAAAGTTACAAGCCGCCCAGAAGATGCATTCTCCAGAATCCAACAAAATTTGCACGTACACAACTTAGACCCAAAAAGAAACAATTCATTCATTTCATAAGGTTCATTAGCTATTAAAGACTTTATTTTAACCAGGGGGGAAGTGTTCAACCTGTTGTGGTGATATAGCGCCTGGGGAATTGGAGGTATTCAGATTGGATCCAATGAAGGATAGGATTAATGCAGTTTCTTAGATCAAGAGCCTCTCACTAGCATCAAGAAACCATCTCCCCTGAGGAGTGATACTCCAGTTATTTAATGCAAAAATAATATATCATTTCGAGATTATAAGTAGCAAAATGGCGACTACATTCTCCTCTAAGAATACCAACTCTTCTAAGCAGGATTCACGAGTGTTGAAATAAATTTAGGGGCTAATTTAAAGAGGTTTTCTAAAGATATCAAAAGTAAACCAATTTCGGGAATGGTCTAAATAAAACTGAGCAGAGTGCATATGTACTTGCCAGTTATTGTTAGTACCATTCCCTTGTTATAGTTCATCAGGGTTGAAAATTGAAGTAGATCTGATAAAAGATTTTCAAGTCATAAATGAAAGCCTTAGAGGATGTTAATGGAAGACAAGAAGACTGTATCTAACAATATGGCCGCCTCTGGCATCAAGTCTTATCATAATATCGTATCCAATTACTCACTTAACTCGTGAATTTTAGGAAAGGCCATAGAAATGCGAGTTTTCAAATTATTACAATGAAATACATTTTTTTAAATAAAATTAGCATTTTAAAATTTACACATGTGAGTTAACACAGGCGACCAACACTGACACTTTGGCGCCTGGCACAAAACGTATTTTCCAGGAAGTTCTCTGAAACCAACGAATTTAAGTTTTATAATAATGTCAGTTAGATTTCAAATTTGCACCCATACAGACTAAACTTATAGGGCATCATCCATCGTATCGAATGCATCAGCGTTAATATTTTGAAGCCGATCAAAAGAGACATTGTTAAGATATTCATAAGAAATCAGTATCTCGGTTCATCTAATATATTTGGCATATTGAGACCAGCGCAGCCAAATAACAAAACAAACCTTGTGTTTAATGAGACACACCAGCAATGAAAGTTTGAATACCATCAAAAACAGACATTTATCACTTACCGCACAGATGTATTTATTCAAAGCTTTTTAAACTATTTTAATATATACCGACAAATTTGCACCTAGGTAAAATAAACTTGTTGAAAATGGAATAAAATACCGGAAAGCTGAAGATTAAGACACATGTGCAATAACTGGGAATCTTTGTTGATGAAACGTCTCGCCTTCACAGTAGGCTTCTTCAGTCAAATACAAAGGGAATATGTTAAGTAAAAGGACACAAATGCAACTAATGTGACATTTTATTGTGGCAACGTTTCGCTCTACAGGAGCTTTGTCAAGCCGTTACTGGCTAACGGCTTGACAAAGCTCCTGGAGAGCGAAACGTTGCCACAATAAAAGTCACATTAGTTGCATTTGTGTCCTTTTACTTAACATATTGTCGGTAATTCTACCAATATTAATACAAAGGGAATAGTAGTAATGAAACAAAGATGATGTAATCAGTCCATCAACCTTGGAGAAAAAGTATTTGATGATCAGTCCCTTAGCCTGGAGAAGAGTTCAGATCATGGAGTGACTACATCATCATTATTTCATTACTACTGCTCCGTTTGTATTTGACTGAAGAAGCCTACTGTATAGGCGAAACTTTTCATTAACAAAGATCCCCAACTGTTTCACATGTGTCTTAATTAATCATAAAATAAACTTATCGAGTAGTATCTTGTTCGTACCAACCATTAAATATGTAACTCAGGTCAACTTACTGTTAGTGTAGAAATGTGTAGCTTTTTCAACACCTAATTCCTTTGTTTTTACACAAGAGGATACAAATTAAATTCCAGAAATCAATTATTAAGCTGGTTAGGACGAAAATAAATTATACAGTCTGGAAGTCACTAGTGACATGGTCCTCAAACAACTAGACAAATCGAAGCCAAACAAGTCATCAGGCCCTGATCAGCTGTTTGTAAGGGTTCTAAGGGGATGTACAGAGAAACTAAGCAAACCATTAGCTAGTTTTTTCAACAGGTCACCACAAACAGGTATCATGACGGTTAAATGGAAAACGGCAAATGCGATAACAATTTAGAAATTGGGAGATAGATCCTTATTAACTTCGAATTATAGACCAGTCAGTCTTAACCTCAATTGTGGGAATGTTGATGGAATTAATAACTGCTGATGCAATACGAAGCTCCCTTGAAAGAAATAATTTAATTAACGAATCTCAGGAAGATTTTACAAAGGGGCGTTCTTGCCTTACGAATTTACTAACAGTTCTCACTATGGTAGTTCACTGAGGAAGAACTTTGGGTAGCTTGGGCCAGTAGGTCTGCTACAGTATCCCTTCGATCTTATGTTATTAAATTACTGAACGAGAATATCTTCACCTCTCCACTGCTTCTGCATTCGACTTAAGAAGCTTGCTGTATAGGGTAAACATTTCGGATATAAAGATACGTAATTACTGCACATGTGTCTTATTAATTTACTTGACAGTAGTGTATACCATTATTATAAAGACCCTTAATGTGGCCTAATTTGTTTCTAATGTGGTTTGTTTTGCCCATAATGTAGCCTGTTTTGCCCTTGATGTGGCCTAATTCTACGTAAAAGTTTTCTTTCTACTCGAAGGCCGTCTTCATTACTCATGATAATGGTGACGAATCTGTGTCGAAAAGTTACACTCAACTGGTGGTAAGAGCGTGGGTAGTATGTCGCTTTTATTATAGTTCGTTTTTTTTTTCTTTTTTTTACTTTCAGGAAATCTTGGTGCATGTCATCAAAGAGAGCGAAGAATTAGAATATTAAAGTTGCTTAAAAAATTGCGCTGCTGTAGTTAAGTTGTTAATACAGTGATGAAACTAGGTGTAATATTTCTCCAAGTGCTGGTGCTGCTTGACCAGAGATCTGAGAAGGATAATATCTAAGGCTAACTTCAATATATTTAATAGAAACTATAAAATGATAATAATAATAACACACAGCATAAATACACGGACATGAGTATTTCTCTCAGCATGTATATATATGGTAACAGTTTAATTCCTCTTGTCTGAAAGTAAAATAAGCTACGTACAACCGTACTGTCCCTCGTGTAAACGATAGGCTTTAAACCTCATTAGCCAGCCTAACCTAATTACCCTCGATAGGCTATAAACCTCATTAAGTAATAATATTATAATTTCGGGAAAATCTGCAAATATTTTTACAGAGACACAATGTTGTCCAATGGTTCTAAGAGTACACATATATGTTTTAGGCATATAAAAATATTACATTATCTTATGCATCTGGACGATTATTATTTAGTTTAGGGCAGTGGGAGTAATACTACCTCACGACATTAGGCATTCAGAAATAATGTTTGTTGATGGTGGTGGCGGGTTTGGTTACACACACTGGTCGTAATGTGTCGTTACTGAACGCTGACACGAACTTCCCGGGAACTTGCCAGAAAGAGTATCAATTTTTTTCTGTTACTATATTAATGCACTTATTTATTAGTTCTCAACCTTGTGATGACATTAGTGTAATTACGCTTATTTCCGTCGCTGCGTGTTGCAATATATAAGTGTGTGTGTGTGTGTGCTTACCTATTTGTGGTTGCAGGGGTCGATTCACAGCTCCTGGCCCCGCCTCTTCACTGATCGCTACTAGGTCCTCTCTCTCTCTCTCTGCACCATGAGCGTCATCAAACCTAGTCTTAAAACTATGTATGGTTCCTGCCTCCACTACGTCACTTTCCAGACTATTCCACTTCCTGACAACTCTATGTCTGAAGAAATACTTCCTAACATCCCTCTGACTCATCCGAGTCTTCAACTTCCAAGTGTGGTCCCTTGTTTCTCAGTCCCATCTCTGGAACATCCTGTCTCTGTCCACCTTGTCAATTATTCGCAGTATTTTATATGTCGTTATCATGTCTGCCCTAACCCTCCTGTCCTCCAGTGTCGTCAGGCCGATTTCCCTTAGGAGATTTCCCTTAGTTCTGGGACTAGTCTTGACGTACTTGACCAGGTGTGGGTTCCAAACTGGTGATGCATACTGCAATATGGGCCTGACGTACACTGTGTTACAAAGTCTTGAACGATTCTTTACTGACGTATCGGAACGCTTTTCTTAGGTTTGCCAAGCGCCTATATGCAGCAGCAGTTATCTGGTTGATGTGCGCCTCAGGAGATGTGTTCGGTATTATACTCACCCCAAGATCCTTTTCCTTGAATGAGGTTTGCAGTCTTTGGCCACCTAGCCTATACTCTGTTTGCGGTCTTCTTTGCCCTTCCCCGATCTTCATGACTTTGCATTTGGCGGGGTCAAATTCGAGGAACCAGTAGCTGAACCAAGTTTGCAGCCCGTCCAGATCCCTTTGTAGTCTTGCCTGATCCTCATCCAATTTAATTCTCATAATTAACTTAACATCATCTGGAAACAAGGAGTCTACCACTTCCGCCATGTCATTCACATATACCAAAAACAGCACTGGCCCTAGGACTGACCTCTGTGGAACCCCGCTCGTCACAGGCGCCCACTCTGACACCTCGTCACGTACCATGACTCGTTGTTGCCTCCCTGTCAGGTGTTCTCTGATCCATTGTCGTGCCTTTCCTGTTATGCGTATCTGATCTTCTAGCTTTTGCACTAATCTCTTGTGAGGAACTGTGTCGATGGCCTTCTTGCATTCCAAGAAAATGCAATCTACCCAACCCTCTCGCTCGTGTCGTACTTCCGTTACCTTGTCATAAAACTCCAGTAGGTTTGTGACACAGGATTTCCCATTCCTGAAACTGTGCTGGTTGTCGTTTATAAGCTTGTTCCTTTCTAGGTGCTCCACCACTCTCCTCCTGATAATCGTCTCCATGACTTTGCATACTATACACGTCAGTGACACTGTTCTGTAGTTTAATGACTCATGTCTGTTTCCTTTCTTAAAAATTGGGACTATATTTGCAGTCTTCCATACCTCAGGTAGTTGCCCAGTTTCAATGAATGTGTTGAAGATTGTTGTTAGTGGCACACACAGCGTCTCTGCTCCCTCTCTAAGGACCCATGGAGAGATGTTGTCTCTCCATGGGTGCTGCATACTTCAATAAGGGCCTTACGTACGCGGTGTACAAAGTCTTGAACGATTCCTTACTGAGGTGTCGGAATGCTATTCTTAGGTTTGCCAGGCGTCCATATGCTGCACTAGTTATCTGGTTGATATGTGCTTCCGGAGACGTGCTCGGTGTTATACTCACCCCAAGATCTTTCTCCTTGAGTGAGGTTTGCAGTCTTTGGCCACCTAGCCTATACTCTGTCTGCGGTCTTCTTTGCCCTTCCCCGATCTTCGTGATTTTGCATTTAGCAGGCTTAAATTCGAGAAGCCAGTTGCTGGACAACGTGTCCTGCCTGTCCAGGTCTCTTTGTAGTCCTTCCTGATCCTCATCTGATTTAATTCTCCTCATTAACTTCACATCATGTGTGTGTGTGTGTGTTTCACAATTTCAAAGGCATTTGTCGATGGGCAATTGGTCAGTTCTTTTTTTGTAACCATCTGTAATTACCTATATGTGTTTATTTCTGGCCTCACCTCTTTGCTGTCCGTTACCAGGTTCACTCTTTCCTGGCATCGAGAAGTTTGTATGGATTCTGCCTCCAATAATTCACTGTCTCTGTCGGGTTTTTTCTCTCTTCTCTTGGTTCTGTTATCCTGTCGTAGAACTCTCTAAAGTTTGTGAGAATATAAAATTATGCTGAATGTTAATTATTCCGTTTCTTTCGTGGTGCTCCACCACACTTCTGATAATCTTCTCGATATCTGTATATACTGTGCATACCTGTCATACTGTGCATACCTGTCATACTGGCCTGTCTCTGAACCCTTAAATACTGGGATGACACTTGCTGTCATTCACACCTTCGGCACCTGCCCTATGTCGATTGACTTGTTGAAGATTGTGGTTAGTGGCTCACACAGAGCTTGCCTTCACTCTTTCACAACCCGTCGGTCAATCTCCAGCTCCTGGGTCGCTCACTATGGTCTCTCTCCCCGGAATAACTACTTTCACCTCCATTTCCTTGGATATAAATCCTCTCTTCCTAAGCACCCCTCCATTTCCTTGGATCTGATTTAATTCGCCTCATCCCCTGGTTCTTCGTATACAACTTCGGGGTCCCTGGTCATGTTGATGTTCAGAGCAATGAGCAGGCAGACTCTGGTGGGTGGTCAGCGGTACATGACCTCCCAGTTTCATATAGAGATATTCCATTCTCAGACTATTTTGCTGTAATCTTTAGCCACCTTCGCAGCCGTTGGCAACATCGTTGGTCTGAGTTGATTCATAACAAATTACATTCTATCGAGCCAAGTTTAGGATCCTGGTCTTCTTATCATTGATGTAGTGGCTGGGAGACAATGCTTTCCCGTCTTTGCATCAGGCACACACGTATCACTCAAGGGTATCTCATGGAGAGGCTCTTAGTGCCACTCTGTGAGCATTGTCAAGTTCCAATTTCAGTTTGCCTTATTCTTTTATTATTATCATTATCAAAGAGAAGCGCTAAACCTACAGGGGTCATACAGCGCCATATTCTATTGAACTGTCCTGTCTATCAGCCAGCACGCAGAATTTACCTCCTCAGTCGTCACAGCTCTAACACTCTTACTTAATCTTCCCTCCTCGCTGACGGCCCCACCTTTGACACAGACTCCCTCTTTGACTGTACTTCCTTTATCTCTCCTTACCACCCTTACAAACTTTACCTCCGTTATACACACTACCCTGCAGCGATGTATGACCCTGGTGGGTTTAGCGCAGCAACCTCGAGACAGGCAATTTTATGGGTAGCTTTCAGGAACATCAACAAGGAGGCATTCACGACTTATACACAGCATATGTCAGGTCCATCTTGAAGTATGCAATGCCAGAATGGAACCTGCATCTTGGAAAACAAGTTAAGAAGCTGGAAAAAAAAAACAAAGATTTGCAAACTAGTCCCAGAACTAAGGCGTATGAACCATGAGGAGAGGCTAAAGGAGCTAAAGTTGACGACACTAGACACAAGAACCTGAGGTGACGTAAGTAAGACTTTCAAAAATGAGAAGAATTTACAGGATGAGGAAAGAGTCTGTTTGGGAGGCGGGTCTTAGGTACACAAGATAACAGCTGGAAGTTAAAAGCACAGATGAGCCATAGGATTGTTAGGAAATGTTTCTTTAGCCCTAAGTGGTCAGGAAGTGGAACGACCTAGACAGTGAAGTGGTAGGTAGAAGCGGAATCCATACATAGCCTTAAGAATAGGTATGATAAGGCTCACACAGCCAGCAGAGAAGCGGGACCAGAAAATAATCGTCCTGTAAATAGTGACTGCGCACATACTGGATCCCATAAGTCAGGTTAATAACAGTATTCTAGAAGTGGATAAGTGATTAATGCTAAGGTAGTGTAAAAAGTGCTCAGTGCTATCGATTAGTGGAATACCTACAGAAAATGTGCTGGAGGTGATTTCTGCTTTGAGAGTAGGGCAGACAGTCAGGTTAGGCCAGAGTTGACTCCTCAAGAACAAAAGGCCTCATGGTGACAATACTTTTCGTCTTGCAGCAGTGCTAAGAGGTCTGGTCGGAGAACACAAACTTCATGTCACCAGAGCGACATTATCATTACATTATCACCGAGAACAGACCACACATTCCAGCAACTGCAAACTACTTGTTGCTGCCGTGGCCCACTACAGGGCCTTTACCTATCCCCACTTTAACACGTATTCTACACAACCATCTGACACGCCCCGTATTAGGGGACTGTTTTTTTTTCTTAATGAATAAACAAAAAATCGGTGGGATCAAGTTTAACGTCACCAGGACGACGGTTTCACTCCAAGTCAACAATCAGAGACCACAACAGTCAGCATTCTCAGATGGCTTTGTGTGATTTTTGTAACTGTTGTGTGTGGTTATCTGGTTTGCTGTGCAGTTAATTATGGAGATCGCTAAACCCGTAAGGGGGGCATTGGAAGGCATTCAGGCTTAATTCAGGGAACTGGAGCACAGATCCAATGCTCTAGATCAAGAGCCCCTCACCAGCATCAAGGAACTTCCTTTGAAAGGGGAATACATAAGAACTGCACACTAAAAAAAAATTGAGAGAAAAAAAGGAATTAATGTCTATACCGGACTTCTGAAACAAGCATGTTGTTGGAGTCACTGAGTGTGTTAAGTGCCGTCACTGATAACATAGAACTCAGTGACATTAGGATGTCCAGATAATTCACTTTGCATTACAGAAGCCCAATTGTTCATTTTTATTAATAGCTCGACGTTTATGCTATAGTTCTTATCTAGGCAGATGGCAACAAGAGCAGATGCAGCCCTGCCAGTAGACTCCTGCTGAATTCCATCAGTCTGTATGATTATAGATATATTATTAAAAACAAAAGAGAAAATTTCGTTCTTTTAAGTGATTTTAAGGAAGAGATTTCTAGTGATGAACTTCTTGGGAGCATTTTCAAGATATGTGACATTATATGACTGCAACTTCCACGAAGGTGTGAAATGCTCTCGTTTCTACGGAGATTCAGTTCGTGCAGCTATTAAACTTAATACACTTTCATGTTTTAACAACTCTTTTAGATATGAGTTTACGTTTAGACATTAAGCAAAATTTGCTGTAACAGTGCCTTTATAATTTCTTAATATTCTAATAACATGTACACTTAGTTATGAGGAGAGGCTAATGGAATTTAATCTCGCTGCTTTGGATGATAGACGAACCAGGGGAGATATGATAACATACATAATGCCCATGCCTCAGTCCGTTTGAGAAGCGAGAAACGGGAACTCAGGGACACATCTGGAAGTTAAAAATACAGATGAGCCTAAGGGATAGCATTGTTTTTTTCTTCTGTTTCAGAGTGGTCGAAAAGTGGAATAATCTCGGAGAAGAGATGGAGGTAGGTCATCCCTTTGGCTCATCTGTATCTTTAACTTCCAGGTGTGTCCCTTAGTTCACGTTTCTCGCTTCTCAAACGGACTGAGGCATGAGTATTTTGTATGTTATCATATCTTCCCTGGTTCGTCTATCCTCCAAAGCAGTTAGATTCAATTCCATTAGCCTCTCCTCATAACTAAGTGTACATGTTATTAGAATATTAAGAAATTATGAAGGCACTGTTACAGCAAATTTTGCTTAATGTCTAAACGTAAATAAACTCATATCTTTAAGAGCAAGTACGATAAGGCCCGTGAGGCTAGGAGGGAGTGACTCTGGCAATCAGCAAGTTCAGAGGTGAGAGCCAAGTTCTAGGATTCGACCCCTGCAGCCACATATAGATGAGTACATGTATGAGAGTCAACACACTTCTTTGTACTTGCAACAGGAATAACAGATTACAGATGCAAATTGAAGAAAAAGTGGAGCCGAAGGCATGCTAGATTTTTCAGAGAGGTTGATTAATGGAATGATTTAAAATTGGTAATAAGTACTTCAACCAATGCTTGAACAATATAGCGACCAATTCGCCAGACAGCAAAATACACAAAGCAGTCGTGGTCAGCACAGCGTTAGGCAAGGAAGAGACAAAATGACCCTAACTGATTACAGTCGATAAGTACTCCATACAAAGTAAAAAAAAGTTCCCAAATTAATTCATTTAAGTGAGATAGACTCGAGACTTGAAGCCTGTAGTGTCTTATACATCCTCAGAAAATGTAAAAAATCTATGAACAGAGTTGCACAATTACGAGATGTATGTTCCGGCTCATCAACGGAAACACTCTACCAGAAAACAGAGCCTACATAACAAGATTATTATTATTATAATCAAATAGAAGCGCTAAACCATACATAACAAGAGCAAAGGATAACAGCGTTCTCCCAGACAGTAGAGAGAGGAGAGGTGTTGCTTTGAAGAGGTCCAGCCAGAGGGAGCGAGGAGCAGACACTGCAGGTACCATTTCAAGTGTCCACCGCCGGCGTACCACACACTCCGGGAATCAAACAAGTGAGCAAGTAGTTTGTAGTTCGAGCACAGAGTGTAGTGTAGTTGTTACATCATACCTATATACGCAGCTCAAGATATATGACAACTAATAATATAAAGCATTATATTTTCACTTCAACTATTAATGAAAATATTATTACGTAAAAGAAAATCATTACAATAATTATTGTGGCACTTTTCTGAGGCGCTACAGATGTATAACTCAGTGTCTTAACATTGAAACTTGAAATGTAAAGAGACTGATGCAGCAGCCAGTCTTAGACTTGGTTACAAGTACTTCTGGCAGTTTAGCAGACGAACAGATGATGATCAAACTAAATGCAAAGTATATAAGAAAGGAGGAACACTGCAGCAGGCCTGTTGGCCCATACTAGACAAGTCCTGCACAATCCATCCCGGTGGAAATAAATGGTATAAAATACCGACACCTGGCTCCGTTATGTTGACGATATTCTCATCATAACTCCCAGACGCTTCAACGTTCAAGCTCTCCAACACAAGCTCAACCAGGTCGAGCCATCAATCCAGTTTACACTAGAAGAAGAAGTCGACAACACTCTTCCTTTCCTTGATGTTCTTCTCTGCAAAGCTGACCATGAACTTCGTTTTAAAGTCTATCGAAAACCTACCAATCAACACGATCTTCTCCACTTCTACTCTCACCACGACACCAAAACTAAACGTGGTGTAATTATAGGCTTTTTCCTGCGTGCACTCAGAATCTGCAGCAATGAGTTCCTTGAGGAAGAATGCTCGCTAATTGAACAAGTATTTTCTAATCTTCACTATCCTCGTCACTTCATTAGAGACTGCAGACGACGGGCATTAAACATCTTCAACACACCCAGAGAAGACACTGTCGAGAAGAGATACATAGTCCTCCCCACCAACTCCATTTCCAAACACGTTTCCAACATTTTTTCCAATACTTCATTCCGAGTATCTACCTCCACATCCACCACCATCAAGGACATTACCAGTAACAGACAGGAAAAGCTTCAATCCACTGCAGGGGTATACACAATTCCTTGTAACGGCTGCAGCAAATTATACGTCGGCGAAACATCCAGAGACCTCCAAACACGTATTTCGGAACACCAGTACGCAGGCAGATCTGACGACTCAAGGAATGCCTGTGTTCAACACCGAAATTCACACAACCATTTCATATTATGCATCAGCCAGTGAAGATTGATGGAAAGTTAAAATTTATATATCTTAAAGTGAATGAACAGCTGTGTCGTAAATAAAGCCCACCATTGGTAAAAGTTTGAAGTAGATCAAAAAAGGCATTCCTCACCAATTGATATACGTAATTCCAACAATTCCACGCTTTTTTTTTTTTAACTTTCGGTAAAATTTCCAATTTGCACCAACTCGGACTAGACGTATGGGTTATTATCCTTCTTATAGAATGGATCGTCAATATTTTGAAGCCAGTCAGAAGAAGCATTCTTAGGAACTGAATAAAAAGGAACACCTTTATGTATTCAATAAAATTGTCCAATTGGCACTTGTACCACCCAATGGCAGCCTGAGCCTTTTGTTCAAGAAACCACATCACTGATGAAAATTTGAAGCCGATCAGATAAGTCATTCTCCAGTTATGGAACGGATTCAAAAGATTCCAACACTTAGTAGGTGTTGTCCTGGTCCTAAGTTGCATCACCCATTAAATATTGAAGCCATTCAGAAGAGGTAAACTGATAATCTATTTAACGTGATATAACAGGAATAAATATTTTTCTTTTAAGACACCAGCAGCCTCCCACCCAGGCAGGTGACACGAAGAAAAAACGAAAGTTTTTCTTCTTTTTACACTTAGTAAATTATTTTTTTTTTTTTTTTATTAACACATCGGCCGATTCCCACCAAGGCAGGGTGGCCCGAAAAAGAAAAACTTTCATCATCATTCACTCCATCACTGTCTTGCCAGAAGGGTGCTCTACACTACAGTTACAAAACTGCAACATTAACACCCCTCCTTCAGAGTGCCGGCACTGTACTTCCCATCTCCAGAACTCAAGTCCGGCCTGCCGGTTTCCTTGAATCCCTTCATAAATGTTACTTTGCTCACACTCCAACAGCACGTCAAGTATTAAAAACCATATGCCTCCATTCACTCCTATCAAATACGCTCACACATGCTTGCTGGAAGTCCAAGCCCCTCGCACACAAAACTTCCTTTACCCCCTCCCTCCAACCTTTCCTAGGCCGACCCCTACCCCGCCTTCCCTCCACTACAGATTTATACACTCTCGAAGTCACTCTGTCTCGTTCCATTCTCTCTACATGTCCAAACCACCTCAACAACCCCTCCTCAGCTCTCTGGACAATCGTTTTGGTAATCCCGCACCTCCTCCTAATTTCCAAACTCCGAATTCTCTGCATTATATTCACACCACACATTGACCTCAGACATGACATCTCCACTGCCTCCAGCCTTCTCCTCGTTGCAACATTCATCACCCATGCTTCACACCCATATAAGAGCGTTGGTATAACTATACTCTCATACATTCCCTCTTTACTTCCATGGACAAGGTTCTTTGTCTCCACAGACTCCAAGTGCTCCACTCACCCTTTTCCCTCATCAATTCTATGATTCACCTCATCCTTCATAGATCCATCCGCCGACATGTCCACTCCCAAATATCTGAATACATTCACCTCCTCCATACTCTCTCCCTCCAATCTGATATCCAATCTTTCGTCACCTATTATTTTTGTTATCCTCATCACCTTACTCTTTCCTATATTCACTTTCAATTTTCTTCTTTACACACCCTACCAAATTCATCCACCAACCTCTGCAGCTTCTCTTCAGAATCTCCCAAAAGCACAGTGTCATCAGCAAAAAGCAACTGTGACAACTCCCACTTTGTATTTGCTTCTTTATCTTTTAGCCCAACACCTCTTGCCAAGACCCTCGCATTCACTTCTCTTACAACCCCATCTATAAATATATTGAACAACCACGGTGACATCACACATCCTTGTCTAAGGCCCACTTTTACTGGGAAATAGTCCCCTTCCCTCCTACACACTCTAACCTGAGCCTCACTATCCTCATAAAACTCTTCACTGCTTTCAGTAACCTTCCTCCTATTCCATACACCTGCAACATCTGCCACATTGCCCCCTATCTACCCTATCATACGCCTTTTCCAAATCCATAAATGCCACAAAAACATCTTTACCCTTATCCAAATACTGTTCACCTATATGTTTCACTGTAAACACTTGGTCTACACACCCCTACCTTTCCTAAAGCCCCTTGTTCATCTGCTATCCTGCTTTCTGTTTTACTCTTAATTCTTTCAATAATAACTCTACCATACACTTTACCAGGTACACTCAACAGACTTATTCCCTATAATTTTTGCACTCTCTTTTGTCCCCTTTGCCTTTATACAAAGGAACAATACACGCTCTCTGCCAATCCCTAGGTACCTTACCCTCTTCCATACATTTATTAAATAATAGCACCAACCACTCCAAAATTATATCCCCACCTGCTTTTAACATTTCTATCTTTATCCCATCAATACCAGCTGCCTTACCCCCTTTCATTCTACCCACTGCCTCACGAACTTCCCCTACACCCACAACTGGCTCTTCCACACTCCTACAAGATGTTATTCCTCCTTGCCCTACACACGAAATCACAGCTTCCCTGTCTTCATCAACATTTAACAAATCCTCAAAATATTCTCTCCATCTTCCCGATACCTCTAACTCTCCATTTAGAGAGAATTGGGGTTAATGAATCAATATTTCACATTATATTACACATATATGAACAAATCAGCATCTACACTTTTGAATTTTACTGTCAGTCGTAGACGATTTTTTTGGCACCTTTTTTGAACGTTCCAATCTCTGCCACTGAGAGTTTTGGGCGTTATCCGAGGCATTTCAGGATACTGGGAATGGGCTTAACAACTCTGGTCATAGGGAACGCAAACATGCCAACTGTTCCAAGAACTTGGTCCGCGTTACCGTACACAACTGTTGAAAATTTGAAGTTGTTTGGAGGAGGCGTTCTCGAATTATGAGCGAAATAAAATCGAAAAGTTGGAAGAAACAAAAAGAACAAAATTTAGGCAACCTTTTTAAAGGTATCCCTTCATGAGTACCAAACTAGCCGCTTTTGTGGCCAAATGTCGATCACTGCCTTCTCTCTCTCTCTCTCTCTCTCTCTCTCTCTCTCACTCTCTCCCAACCAACAATCTCCCAACCATTCGCCTTCCTCTACGCTGCAGGAATTTCATAATTATGCACTAAACCCTAAGGAACACTTCTACGTGTAAATTACGCCGCACTCCCAGATATACAGGTCCTTCTGGAATGGTGTGTGTGTGTGTGTGTGTACTCACCTAGTTGTGGTTGCAGGGGTCGATTCATAGTTCCTGGCCCCGCCTCTTCACTGGTCGCTACTGGGTCACTCTACCCGCTCCATGAGCTTTATCATACCTCTCCTTAAAGCTATGTATGGATCCTTCGAAAAGCTCTGAACTTCGCGCTTAAGAGATATACAAGAGAAGAGAATTAGAAGAGAAGTAATGGCTGGTGTTCCTGAGAAGCGGCGCCCTTCTTCCTCACCATCTGGAACTGCTAGCAAAAGGGTAAAGGTACATCACTTCCCAGACTATTAAACTTCCTGACCACTCTGTGACTGAAGAAATACTTCTTAACATCCCTGTGATTCATCTTAGTCTTCAACTTCCAACTGTGACCCCTTGTTGATGTGTCCCACCTCTGGAACATTCTGTCTCTGTCCACCTTGTCGATTCTTCTCAGTATTTTATGTCGTTATCATGTCCCCTCTGCTGTGTGTGTGTGTGCGTGTGCGTGTGTGTGTGTGTGTATGTGTGTGAAGTGGTCATACGGTCCTGAGCTGCTTTGGGGATTAGTGTGGAGAGTTATTAAGCCATGACTTGCTTCTGCAGTGTTTTAAAATCAGAGGTTAGAGTGTTGAAGGAGGAGGTCCTACTTCTCCAGGAGGAAATAAGGAGGATGGGTTTGGGAGTGAGTGTGAGGTGGCTGGAGTGGGTGAGGGAAGTGAGGTTACCAGCAGTGAGAAGCAGTCTGGCACTCGCTGCAAGGTAGTTGAAGGTGATGAGGACGAAAAGGCTCCCAGCAGTGAGCAGCAGACCAGCACCTGCTACAAGTGGCGAGTGGTTCCCAGTAATGGGAGGAGCATCAAGATAAGGAGAGAAATAAAAAAGGGAATAAGAAAAGCAAAGAGAGATGATGAGGTTAAAGTCACAAGGGAATCGAAGACAACCCAAACGCATTTTTCAGGTATACAGAAGTAAGATTAGGGACAAGATAGGCCCACTCAAAAGTTCCTCAGGTCAGTTCACCGACAGTGATAAGGAAATGTGTAGAATTTTTAAAACTTACTTCCTTTCAATTTTTACACAGGAAGATATTAGCAATATTCCAGAAATAATAAATTATGTAGAACAGGACGATCATAAACTATGCACGATTAGGGTCACAAGTGACATGGTCCTTAGGCAAATAGATAAATTAAAACCTAACAAATCCCCAGGCCCTGATGAACTGTATGCAAGGATTCTAAAGGAATGTAAAGAGGAGCTTAGCAAACCTTTAGCTAATCTTTTCAACATATCACTACAAACTGGCATAGTGCCAGATAAGTGGAAAATGGCAAATGTGATACTTATTTTCAAAGCAGGTGACAGGTCCTTAGCTTCAAACTATAGACAAATAAGCCTAACCCCCATAGTGGGAAAATTTATGGAATCAATAATTGCTGAGGCAATTCCCAGCCATCTTGAAAGGCATAAATTGATTAATGAATCTCAGCACGATTTTACAAAAGGGCGTTCCTGCCCTTAGCAGCTATAGGTCAGCAATAGACAGAATTAGGAAGAAGGGTGGGAACCCTGTCATATGTGGTATTTTGCCAAGGAGAGGAGTTGGAAATGAATGGTTGTCCAGGGCAATTGGTGTCAATTGCTGGCTGGACAAATACTGTAAGGAAAATGCAGTAACATTCATTGACAACTGGGACCTCTTCTATGGCAGAAATGACATGTATGCCAGGGATGGGGTTCACTTATCTAGGTCTGGGGTGGGGGCACTGGCAACTGCAGTGGAGGGAGCTGTTAGGGCTTTAAACTAGAAAAAGTTAGTAGTATGGGTTATGGGGGGAAAACAGTGAAGTCCCAGTGTAGTAATGTTATAAATTCTAGGGGAACTAGTAATAGGCAGAATAAGGTGGATATTGGAAAGCCAGTGGCACTAGGTGACAAGGAGAGTAATAGGTATAAGGGAAAAACAGAAATGAGCAGGAAGGGTAAAGAGAAAGGAGGGTCTTTAAGTGTATATTACACCAATAGTCGTAGTGCTAGGAATAAGATGGACGAGTTGAGAGTAGTTGCAAGTACAGGTAATATTGATGTTTTTGCAATAACTGAAACATGGTTTAATATGAAAAATCGAGACTTGCCTGCCGAATGTCACATTCAGGGTTTTAAATTGTTCCAAGTAGACAGAAGTATCGGGAAGGGGGGTGGGGTGGCACTCTATGTCCGTGATCATTTAAATTGTTGTATAAAAATGGGTATAAAGTCTGAATTAACACATACAGAGTCTGTCTGGATAGAATTTTCAGAGGGGCATGAAAAATTGATTTTAGGTGTGATATACCGTCCCCCAAACTTAGATAGGGACCAAGGGAGACTACTATGGGAGGAAATTGTTAAGGCCACAATGCACGATAACGTAGTTATTCTGGGTGACTTCAACTTTAGTCAAATTGATTGGAATTTTTGACTGGGAATTTAGAATCTAACGATTTCTTAGAAGTAGTTCAAGATTGTTTTTGAAGCAGTTTGTGACAGAACCTACAAGGGAAATAATCTGCTTGACTTAGTTCTGGCAAACAAGGAAACCCTTGTTAATAATTTAGAAATTACAGAGGAACTCGGCGCAAGCGACCACAAATCAATTACCTTTGGCATTGAATGG